>CM029628.1:26749006-26966506 GCA_017311315.1 Dendrocalamus latiflorus
CCGCTTTCGGCAGGTCTACAGCAGGCGGCGTGGCCCGAAGGCTTCACATTCCCCAGTGTCATCGAGCCTTACAAAGGCAATACGGACCCCCGCGAGTTCGTGCGCGTGTACGAAACCGCAATCGAGGCCGCGGGTGGAGACGACATCACAAAGGCGAAGGGGCTCCCCCTCGCGCTGCAAGGAGTGGCGCTTTCCTGGTTTTTTACCATAGAGCCAAACTCCATCTACGCGTGGGAGCAGATCCGCGACTGCCTTTACAACAACTTTCAAGGGAGCTATGTCGAGCGGGTCGACGCAGACCAGCTCTTCGCAGTGAAGCAAAAACCTTCGGAGAAGCTCCCGGACTACTCCAAGCGCTTCGCGAAGGTGCGCTGCCAAGTCAAAGACATTAATGAGACAACCGTCATCAACGCGGCCATACAGGGCCTTCGCCCGGGCCCCATGGCCGAATACAAAACGCGGAAGCCTATCAAGACAGTCGCCAAGCTCTTCGACAAAATGGAGGAGTACGCGAGGGCAGAAGAGGAGGCGCGGAGACGCAGCGCCGCCGTCCCCGACCTCGCCCAAGCAAAACGCTTGCCACACGAGGGGGCGAGTGATGATTCCCCGAAGCAGGGCCGCAGACGAGAACCCCGGGAGGACACTCCCGGTGGTAGCGATACCAGGGGGCAGGAGGGCTCTTCAAGGGGCAGGCGCAAGCCCCGACGTCGCCAGCGCAGGCCACAAAAGGTCCGCCATGTCCTCGGCATCGAGAATGCCCCTCGAGGACCTGCCCCCACTTCGTGGGGAGGGGGCCGGGGATGCGAAGGCGGACCAGATCGCGACGGGCGACCCCGCGTGGAGCAAGAAATTCTAGATTACGGCAAGTGGTGTGAGGTGCACAGTTACGGCGACCACCACACGAAGACGTGCGTCGAAGTCATGGAGTTGCGACGGACGGCGGCCGGAGCTCGGGCCGCATCCGGGGAAGGCACGTGGTGCCGCTCCATCAGCGTCATCACCGGAGGGTCCCTATAGGGGGCCCCCTTGGAGCAGCCGCAATCGTGGGTGCCGCCCCGCGACATTACCTTCACCCTCGATGACGCCAGGGGCGTGGAGTTCCCTTACTAAGACCCTTTAGTCATTCAGGCTTACATCGCAAGCCATGACGTCAGGCGCATACTTGTCGACGGGGGCAGCTCCGCGAACATTCTGTTCGCGGGGGCCCTCGATCGTATGGGAATCCCCCGAAACCGCTTAGAGCAGTCAGGAGCTCCACTTCAAGGCTTCGGAGGCCAACCGCTAGAAGCCATAGGACATGTGTCCCTCCCAGTTACGTTCCGCCAGGAGGGTAACACCCGAAGCGCGCACGTCATCTTCGATGTCGTAGACATCCTGCACCCCTACAACGTCATATTGGGACGGCCTGTCATCAACTCCCTCGAGGCGATCCCGCACCACGCCTTCTTATGTATGAAGCTCCCAGGCCCGGAGGGCGTGATCCCTGTCTTCGGCGACCAGGACCTCGCCAGACGCATCGAAGTCAGCAGACGGGATTTACACCGACCGGTGCTTGTCCTCCCAGGCATGCTCGGCGATACGCCCTCCGCTCCGGGATGGACACCTAAGCCTCGGCCCGAGGGTGGAGTCAAAAAGGTTCCGCTCCAGGCGGAGGGCCAGTTTGTATCCATTGGCGAGGGGCTCCCTACGGAGGTCGAGCGAGACCTACTCCAAGTGCTTCAAAACAACGCCGACATTTTCGCATGGTCACCGGAGGACATTAAGGGCGTAGATCGCGCAGTAATCGAGCATCGCTTGGCGGTCCGCCTTGATGCCAAGCCGATCAAGCAAAAGCTTCGTTGCATGTCCATGGATCGGCAGCAGGCGGCCAAGGTGGAGGTGGCGAAGCTTCTCCGGGCCGGGGTTATTCGCGAGGTCCACCACCCAGAGTGGCTCGCCAACCCAGTGTTGGTCAAAAAGGCCAGCGGGGCCTGGCGTATGTGCATTAACTTCATGGCACTCAACAAGGCATGCCCAAAGGACAATTACCCCTTGCCACGCATCGATCAACTGGTCGACGCTACCGCCGGGTGCGAGCTAATGAGCTTCCTGGATGCCTACTCTGGCTACCACCAGGTATACATGGCCGAAGACGACGAGGACAAGAATGCCCTTCGGCTTGAAGAACGAAGGCACTACCTTCACCCGCCTCGTCGCACTTGCCCTCGCCGCCCAGCTCGGGAGGAATGTGGAAGCCTATGTCGACGACGTGGTAGTCAAAACCCGGCAGCTCGCTTCGCACGGTCGGGACCTCCAGGAGACCTTCGACAACCTCAGGAATGCCGGCATCAAGCTCAACCCCGACAAATGCGTCTTTGGTGTGCAGGCGAGCAAACTACTGGGCTTCCTCGTATCCGGACGAGGCATCCAGGCGAATCCCGATAAAGTCGAGGCCATCATGGGTATGGAGCCGCCCAAGATGACGAGGGAGGTCCAGAGGCTGGCGGGCCGCATGGCAGCCCTAAGCCACTTCCTATCTAGGGCGGCGGAGCGGGGTCTGCCATTCTTTAAGACACTCCGCGGGTGCGACGGATTTCGTTGGGATGGCAACTGTGCAGAGGCCTTCAACGAGCTCAAGAAACACCTGGCGAGCCTCCCCACTCTGGTCGCCCCAACACCAGAGGCTCCCCTCTTGCTCTATCTGGCCGCGTCGGTTACAGCAGTCAGTGCCGTCCTCGTCCTAGAGGAAGGCGTCGTACAGCGGCTCGTATACTTCGTCTCCGAAGCCCTCCAAGGCGCCAAGACGAGATATACGGAGCTCGAAAAGCTCGCTTACACGTTGGTGATGGCCTCCAGAAAGCTTCGGCATTATTTTTTGGCTCACCCAATCACAGTGCCATCCTCATTCCCCCTGGCGGAGATGTTACACAATAAAGAATCCACGGGGCGCATCGGCAAGTGGGCTGCCGAGCTCGCCCTGTTCTCCCTGACGTACGCCTCGCGGACGGCAATCAAATCTCAAGTTCTCGCCGACTTCCTAGCAGAATGGACTCCGCCGGCTCAGCCCGCCCAGAAGCACGACGACCCAGTATGGACGCTCACCATCGACGGAGCCTACGGCGTCGCGGGTGCGGGCGTAGGCGCAGTGATTGTTACGCCCGAGGGGCAGCGCCTGCTATACTCGGTGCACCTTGCGTTTCCGGCCACTAATAACACAGCCGAGTATGAAGCGCTGCTCTTCGGCCTGACGAAGCTCAAGGCGATGGGTGCGCGGCGCGTGCTCGTCCGTACGGACTCGCGTTTGGTGGCAGGCCACGTAGACAAGTCATATCAAGCCAAGGACCCCGAGCTGGCCAAATACCTTGCGGCCGTAAGAGCGAGGGAAAGGCATTTCTTGGGCATCACGGTCAAGGCTATCCCTCGCGCGGAAAACGAGCAGGCCGACGCCCTCGCAAAGGCGGCCAGCCAACAACTGTCACCCCCTGACGGGGCGTTTTACGAGGTGTTACCGCAGGCGGCCATCGCGTAGGACAACCGGGACGCGGCCCTCGTGCACTACATCGTCCAGCAGGGCGACTGGCGAGAGCCTGTCTTCAATTTCCTCCAGGGCATTGCCGAACCGGAGGACCCCGCCGAGCTCCGGCGTCTGCAATACCGTGCCAGATCCTTCCAGGTGTTCGAAGGAACACTCTACAAAAAGGGAGTCTGCGCACCGCTCCTGCGCTGCCTCTCGCACGAAGAAGGGAAAGAGCTCCTTGCGGAGATCCATGCGGGGGTGTGTGGGTCTCACCTCGCGCCAAGGTCGTTGGTCGGCAAGGCATTCAGGCAAGGCTTTTACTGGCCGACGGCCATCACTGACGCCCAGGACCTCGTGCGTCGGTGTCAGGGGTGCCAGTGGATGGGACGTATCATCCGCAGGCCCCCGACGAACCTCAACCCTATCCCCCCGGTGTGGCCGCTGGCACGTTGGGGCGTCGACATAGTGGGTCCACTTCCCCGAGCCCCAGGGGACCTGCAGTTCATGGTAGTTGCGCTGGAATATTTTTCCAGGTGGCCGGAGGCGGTAGCCCTGGCCAAAATAACCTCGGCGGCCATGCAGCGCTTCCTCTGGCAGAACATTATATGTCGCTTCGGCGTGCCCAGGGAGCTCACCGTCGACAATGGCCTGCAATTCGACGCCACCTTATTCAAAGAGTTATGTGACAATATGGGCATCACGCTTCGGTTCGCCTCGGTCGGGCACCCCCAGTCCAACGGAGCAGTCGAGAGGGCGAATGGCGCCATCTCTATCACCGTCAAAAAGCGCCTGGTAGGGTTGCCAAAGGGCAAGTGGCCAAGCGAGCTTCACAGCGTCCTCTGGCCCCTTCGCACAACGGTAACACGCCCGACGGGGTTCACGCCTTTCAAACTCCTTTTTGGTGATGAGGCAGTGACGCCTGAGGAAATCAAGGCTGGCTCGCGAAGGGTCCTCGTCCAAGCGCCCGATGAGGAGCGTCGCGTGTCCTTGGACCTCCTCGATGGGGCGCGGGCAAGCGCAGCCCAACACGTCGAAAAGTACGCGCGGCAGACTGTGCGTACTCGAGACCGGTCCCTGTATCCGCGAGGATTCAAGCCTGGGGATCTCGTCCTCAGAGTGGCGCTCCATGCAGAGACCGTTGGCAAGCTGGAGTCCAAGTGGGAAGGTCCATACATCGTGGCGGAAGCACTATAGAAGGGAGCATACCGCCTCGCCACACTCGAGGGGCAAATTCTTCACCACACATGGAACACGGATAAGTTGCGGCGATACTACGCCTAGAAGCAGGACGAAAAGTATAGCGGCATCAGCCCCTCCTTGTACGATGCTCGCCCGCGCAAACGGGAGTTCAATAAAACTGGCTGTTGGCAGAAAGTACCATGTTGTCTGGCCACAATGTACAGCAGATCACCCCCATACGTGACGCAGCAGGGGGGCGCCCTTGTGCGCACTCTCCGGAGTATAAACAAGACGCACATCCCGCGCACGCACAGGCGTTGCCCCTGTGCGTACTCGGAGTATAAAAGTAGCATACAACATTAAGAACGGGTGCTACTCCGGTTCACTGCAAAAAATGTCGGAGTTACATGACCACAAAAGCAGGAGGGCGCAGTACACCACTCCCCTAACCAACCGCTCATCCTTCGTGCGGTGCCGATGGGCCCGTGCCACCATTATGGCGCCGGGGAACTCCTTCGAGCAAGCGGAGGAGGTCCCCACCCCCATGCAGCATGTGCTGCACTGCAACCCTAGCCGCGTCTTCCCCGACATAGCCCCAGATCCGTCGGTGAAAGTTTCAGAGGCCAGGCTCGATGAAGCGAATAGCGTCTGACATCGCCTCCGGCCGGGCAGGGAGATCCAGGTGAGGGTTCGCCAGCTCATGGACATGCCTACACCCATGTGTGTGAAGCATGGCGAGGGCGAGGCACGCGCCGAGGAAACCACAGTGCTCGCTGAAGGTGCTAGCGCTGCGGAGAGCAACGCCGGCCCCTTCCTCGACCAGCCCGAGCATCTCCACCAAGTCCTCCGGCCCGTGAGTAGCGTCCGGCACGTCGACGCACAGATCCCGCAGGGCCCGGTTCAGAGACTCCATTGCCCTCCACGCCGACATGGATGCATTGTCCAATGCGCGGTCCTTCTCTGGAAGAGACTCCACCAGCTGGGCCTTCTCCTCCTTTAGGGCGGTGATCTGCTGCAAAAAGGAGGTACGTTCCTCAGCCGCGGCGCGCTGGACTTCCTCGGTCTCGTGTTGCGCGGCCTCCAGGGCGCCCTCCAGCGCGTGAAGCTGCTCATCCTTCGTGGCATGGGCGTCATCTGCAGCACGAAGACCGACCTCCAGGGCTCTCCGCTCCCGAATACGGGCCTCATCCAGCGCTTGGCTGATGACAAGCGTCTGGCAAAAAACAAGAGTCGGTAGGTGCCCGGTAGTACTCCAACAACCGCGAGCGCACATACTTACCCTTATCTCCGAGGCCTGCAGCGCGAGGGCCAGGAGGTCTCCCTCGCACGATGGCAACATCTGTCGATCCAAGCCGCCGCGGGCGCGCTCCGCAGCTGCATTAAAAGCGCGAAGCGTCTCCAGCCGCGGGAGGAAGTCGGAGAGAACAAGCTCCGCCCCCGTTGCGTCAGGGGTTGCGGAGGCTTCGGCCACTTCAATGGCGACAGACGCCTGCGGGGCACCCTGCACAGGATCCGGGACGTCGCACACACCCCCGTTGCTCGATCCTTCACGTCCGGGAGACTTCGTCTCGCCTGATGTCGACGGAATGAGCGAGCAAATCGGAGAGAGTTTCGCGAAGTCGTGCGAGGAAAGGGAGCTGCGCCTACCTCCTGCACCCTCCGCCGCGACGGAAGGGGGTGCCCGCTCAACCGCCGGTAGGGGGGCGGGTGCCTTGGGGGCGGTCGAGAAGACCCTTCGGCCACCTCGGGCACCACAGCCCCAAGCACAGGGCCGGCGACGACGTACCGACCCCTCGGTGGCGAGGGAGACCGGACTCGTGGACGTTTCGCCCGCGGCACTACAGGCGATTCTTCCGCGGTGCTAGCAGTCACAGCTCCTGTCGCGCCTTCAGTCCCTACCGCCCCGGGCGCGTCCTTGGCAGCCGCCGTGGGTGGCAAAGCACCGCCGGCCGCAGCACTCTCGCCGGGAGCGACATCCCCCCGTGGGTTGGCAGGTTCCGGCCCGACAAAGGCCGTGCGTGTGCCCACCCGAACTGGTCCGGCCAGACTCATCGCCGGTCACACATCCCGTCCCAGCGGTGCCAGCCGCCGAAGTGGCTGGCGGGCTGGGTACGGCAACCTCGTAGCAGGCCTGGCGCCGCGAAGGCAATACCCCCGCTTGGCTACCACCGCCACGACGGTCCGGAATCTCGGCGGGAGCCTCCGCCGGCACCGCGCGCTCGGGCACGGCAATACCCAGGACCTCGCACGTGCGATTTATCCGCCCCTGCTTCGCCGCTTTGGTCGCGGCCTCACGCAGCTTGTGCTTCTTGAGCGTGTACGGGCCCAGGAACGCCACAACCGCGCGCTCCGCATCTTCTAGCCGGGCCACCGCACAAAAGACAAGTCTTATCAGGCGGAGACTACGCAGGCACAAATGGATGCGTACCAACGCACTCTACGACTTACAGGGAGTGGAGGGCGGAAGCAGGCAAGACAGTGGCAGGCGAACCCCGTCCTCTCGGTCGTCGCCCCGTCGCGTGTACTTCCACCGGGAGGAGAGGGGCGCCACCCCGTACATCGTAAACTCTTCGGCCAAGTCGCGCATACTTAGCCGGCGCGCAACGCCAGCAAGCCTCCATAGCCTCTGTGCGTCGTCAGCCTCCGACTTCACGCTTGGTGAGATATTGAAAGAGATTGGCCCACCTTGGCACAGCAGGCCGCTCGCGCTGGTCACGATGTAGTAAAACCACCGCCGCGTCTAGCCGGACTCCCACCTCCCCAAGGTGGCCGACGCAGGGAATAGCGTCGTGCAGGACGCTCGCAGCACGAAGTCCACGCCGCCGAAGTTGGATACAGCCCCCGCCCCAACATTCTTGGGTCGGCAGCATGCGCCGTGCAGGGTGACGAACAGGCTCGCGCTGGGACGCCGGCCTTCCGTCCGTGCCGCCCACGAAAAGACAGCTAGGCAGACTATGGCGTTTGGCGTCAGCTGTGCTAATTCCAACTCATAGGCCCGCAGGACTTCGCCCACAAACATCGTTGAGGGCATTCGAAGGCCGGATTCAAAAAACGCGACGAAAACGATCGCCTCCATCTCCCGGGGCCTCGGCTCTGTCTCGTCGCGACGGGGTAGGCGAGCCCCATCACGCTCCTCGATATTCCCTTCCCGTACGAGCCGCTGCAGCGTCTCTTCGGTTACACGACTCCTCCCCAACACACGGGAGCAGCGGGCCCCCGAGTTTTCCATGGCGTCCCACTGCCTGTCGGCACGTGAACGCCCCCGCAGCACCAGCTCGTACTCAGAAGGGACAGACAATTCGTCCCGGCTAGGTAAGGAGCCGCCGCCGGGATGGTGGGAGATATCGTCCTAGCCAGCCATTGTCCTCTACGATCAGGGCAAAAGGAACAAGGTGAGAGCAAGTTGCGCTATTGACAGAACAAGCAGAGCCAGGAGACAGGCGAGACAGAACATCCCCACTACAACGGGGGCACCTTATAAAGCCCGCTCGCCTTCCTCATGGCTACAAGCGCAACCAGATTAACCCCCAGCGGTTCGACTACCCACGGCTTGGAAAAAAGAACCGCCAGCACTTCGAGGAGCGTGCCTGGTAGGTGGCCACGGTAGAGGTGAACTGCCGTGGTCACGCAACCGCTCACGTCCCACGACGGACCAATCACAAGCCGCCGCATGCCCCACCCACGGGAAGGCGGACGGCACGGCAGGATAGCCTGCGCCCTGACAGGCCAGGCATTGGCATGATTCCAGGTACCATTAAAAGCGCACTACGAGACCGCGGGGTCATAACAGCTCCGCTGCCACCCGTTTGAAAGGTAGGGGACGGAGCGCGCGCGCCTACTCTGACCAGGCGCCAGCTCCGCTGCCACCCGTTCGAAGGGTACGGGACGGAGCGCTCGCGCGCCTACTTCGACTAGGCGCCAGCACCGTTGCCACCAGTTCGAAGGGTACGGGACGGAGCGCGCGCGCGCCTACTCTGACCAGGCGCCAGCTCCGCTGCCACCCGTTCGAAGGGTAGGGGACGGAGCGCTCGCGCGCCTACTTCGACTAGGCGCCAGCAACACTGCCACCAGTTCGAAGGGTACGGGACGGAGCGCGCGCGCCTACTCCGACCAAGCGCCAGCTCTGCTGCCACCCGTTCGAAGGGTAGGGGACGGAGCGCTCACGCACCTACTGCGACTAGGTGCCAGCACCGCTGCCACCCGTTCGAAGGGTAGAGGACGGTGCGCGCGCGCACCTACTTTGGCCAGGCGCCAGCTCCGCTGCCACCCGTTCGAAGGGTAGGGGACGAAGCGCGCGCGCGCCTACTCCGACCAGGCGCCAGCTCCGCTGCCACCCGTTCGAAGGGTAGGGGACGGAGCGCTCACGCGCCTACTTCGACTAGGCGCTAGCACCGCTGCCACCCGTTCGAAGGGTAGGGAACGGGGTGCGCGCGCACCTACTTCGGCCAGGCGGCAGCTCCGCTGCCACCCGTTCGAAGGGTAGGGGACGGCGCGCGCGCTCCTACTTTGATCAGGCGCCAGCTCCGCTGCCACCCGTTCGAAGGGTAGGGGACGGAGCACGCGCGCGCCTACTTCGACTAGGCGCCCGCTCCGCTGCCACCCGTTCGAAGGGTAGGGGACGAAGCGCGCGTGAGCCTACTTCGACTAGGCGCCCGCTCCGCTGCCACCCGCTCGAAGGGTAGGAAACAGAGCGCGCGCGAGCCTACTTCGACTAGGCGCCAGCTCCGCTGCCACCCATTCAAAGGGTAGGGGACGGAGCGCGCGCGAGCCTGCTTCGACTAGGCGCCAGCTCCGCTGCCACATGTTCGAAGGGTAGGGGACGGAGCGCGCGCGAGCCTACTTCGACTAGGCGCCAGCTCCGCTGCCACCCGTTCGAAGGCTCGGGGACGGAGCGCGCGCGCGCCTACTTCGGCCAGGCGCCAACGCGTAATGGAGCGCTCGCGCGCCTACCTCAGCACCAAGGCTCTGCAAGTTCGGAGAAGTTCACAGGCCGTAGGGACGGAGGGGGCCAAATGACTCGGCAACATGGCTTCGGCCCTGTGAAGCCCTTCACCATGAGAGGCTCCTGTTGTATGGGTGGCCCCCACCTAAACCCAGCAGACCTGTTAGAAGGTTATAGGGCCCAAAATGGGACATATGTAATGGCTTAAATACCCCTGGCAAGGAGGTACCGATGTAAGGGCACATTTGTAATAGCAAAGCCCATATGAATATATATACCAAGGGAAGACTAGAGGGGGAGACAGGATGACTCTCTCCCAACTCTCCACTACCACATCTCTCTCTGATTGGTCTGTAACCACAACATATATCATTGCAACTACACGCATCTAAAAGCAATTCAAAGGCAGGGAGGCTAGATGCCCAGACAGCATAGTGCCCCATTTCAGCGCGCGCGCGCACACACACACACACATATATATGTATATATGGGAATTAAATACAGAAGATTCTTCCACAAAGATGCTGCCATAATACTATCTTTTGATAAGCTCTTTACCACCTAAGAAAGAAAATAGTGGCAAAAATCATACGATATCGTAAACAACATAAATTTGGAGCAAAACGCTAATTTGCGGATGCTCTCCAGATTCCGAACTCGTGGACGCCACTTAGAGTCGTTGGATCAATGCTCGAGCTAATCTAGACCATTCGATGGAGTCACAGCGTCGCCGGATGTCAAAGAGCCACTGCCGCTGTGATGGCCCTCGCGCTCCCCCACCGTCGGATCTGCACCACCGGTCGCACGCACCGCCTGCTCCCACAGCTCCTCTCCCGGTGCGCCACCGTGGTGGGCATCGGCGGTATGTTTTTCCTTGATTTTTTTTTCTAATAGAATTTTTTATTCAAATTTTTTTGAACCATTTTTTCTGAATAATTTTTTTTGCTGTTCATCTTTTTTCAATTCGAAATTGTTTTTCCCATTTTCGATTTTCCCTGTTTTAATTTTTTGAATTGATTTTTTCCTTGATTATTCATTTTTTGAAACATTTTTCTTGGTGTCCGTCTTTTTTTGTTGATCAATTTTTTGTTGTTTTTTTTACCGAGGTGATAATTTTTTTGCTGGAAGTGTGCAAGAATTGTTTCATGGGAGGGTGGTGGTGAAGAACGTGCACTACTACAGAAAGCCTAGTACTAGACGGCCAATCACAGACGCTTTGACAAAACCGTCTATGACCGACACTAACACAGACGGTTTTAATTTGGGCACCGTCTGTGTTGGCGGCGTCGGAGAAATCGAGTATCACAGACGGTTCGTACCGATGAACCGTCTGTGATACTTTAGTATCACAGACGGTCTATATTAAAAACCGTCTGTGATAATCCCAGATTATCACAGACGGTTTTTAATTAAAAACCGTCTATGATAATGGCACTAGGCATTTATTGCACTGCTCAGACCGCATCTGTCTTCATTTCGATCCAGATCTAGCCGCTGCTGCGCACTCTTTCGCTCAGGAGGCAAGCTAGGCGATTTCAGGCCAGTTAATTAGGAGGGAGAAGGCAGAGATTGAGCTTTGAAGATTCATACTTTCCTGGTTACTCTAGATATGGTTAGTAATGAAATTTATTTTTTCTTTGCATTACAATTTAGATCTAAGTAATTGGTGAGTGTTATTGAAGATGGTTTGCAAAATTGTTGGTTATATAATAGCCGTTGTGTTTATAATACGAATTGAGCTAGCAAATTAAGCCTCAATATAATACATGTGGCCGGTATGTATGTAGTAATAATTAGTTAATTTAATTTTTAATACTAAGTTGTTATATATGTACGTAACGTAGGACCGAAGCTGGATGTATGCCGCGAGCCGTGTGAGTGAAGAGTACATTAATGGCGTGTCTGCTTTTACAAGAGCTGCCGAGGAGGATATGTTGAATAAGGGGGGTGGAATATATGTACTGTCCATGTACTGACTGCGAGAATTTAAAGATGTTTAAGAACCGATGGCAAATTGAAGCGCACTTGATTCGGAGGGGTTTCAAAAAGGGTTATACGTGTTGGACCAGTCATGGCGAAGTGAATGATATGCCGCCAGATGACATCGCTGGTGAAGTGAATGATATGCCGCCGGATGACATCGCTGGTGAAGTCAATGACAAGACGCCAGATGATGTCGATTGTGGTTCGGATTCGGATAGGTTGCACGATGATAATCTAGATCAGATGCTTCGCGATGTAGAAGAGAACTATGATGAGAGAGAGTATGTTAAATTCTGGGGCTTGATGGAGGACTTGGAGAAACCTTTGTTCACGTGCTGCAAGTACACGAGGTTGTCGGCCGTGCTTGAACTATTGAAATTGAAGGCAAGCAACGATTGTTCCGACAAGAGTTTCACGGCGCTGCTAGGTCTTTTAGCGGACATGCTTCCGGAGGGAAATGAGTTGCCTAAAACCACGTATAAAGCCAAGAAGGTTCTTTGTCCGTTGAGAATGGAAGTAGAAAGAATACATGTATGTCCGAACGACTGTATCCTCTACCGTAAAGAGTATGCAAACATGCATGTATGTCCGGTGTGCAACGCATCCTGATACAAACTAACAATCAATCAGATGATGGCGAGGGAACAAAGGCGAAGAAAGGACCTCCTGCTAAGGTGGCATGATATTTTCCAATAATTCCCCGTTTGAAAAGGTTTTTTGCAAATCCAAAAGAGGCAAAACTGCTGCGTTGGCACTCGGAGGAGCGCAAGAAGGATGGAATGCTAAGACACCTTCCTGATTCCGCGCAGTGGAGAAACATCGATAGGAGTTTTGCAGACTTCGGTGCAGAACCAAGGAATATAAGGTTTGGACTGAGTACAGATGGAATGAATCATTTTAGTAGCATGAGCAGCCGACATAGCACATGCCCGTGATTCTCTGCATCTATAACCTTCCTCCTTGGTTGTGTATGAAGCGAAAGTATATTTTGCTGTCGATACTTATCCAAGGGCCAAAACAACCTGGGAATGATATTGATGTGTTCCTATCACCGTTGGTGGAAGATCTAAAAGTATTGTGGAATGAAGGGGTACAGGTATGGGATGCATACAAACGAGAGAACTTCACTCTGCGCTCCTTATTGTTCTGCACCATATATGATTATCCTGCCCTTGGTAACCTATCGGGCCATAGTACAAAAGGTGCCAAAGCTTGTACTCACTGTTTAGATGGTACCGAGAGTGTGTGGCTGAAACACTCACGCAAAACCGTTTACATGCGTCACCGTCGGTTCCTTCGGAGGGCTCACCCATACCGCAAGATGAAGAAACAATTTGACGGAGAGAAGGAAGACGGTTCAGCTCCAAGGCATTTAAGGGGACACGAGGTTCATGATATGGTTAAGGATTTAGATGTTGTCCTCGGAAAAGGACATAAATTGAGGGCTCATGAGAAGAACACCTCTAAGAAGAGATCAATATTTTGGGACTTACCTTATTGGGAGTACTTAGATGTTCGACACTGCATCGACGTCATGCACGTAGAAAATAATGTATGCGATAGCTTGATTGGTCTCTTACTGAACATTCGTGATAAAACAAAGGACGGCGTCAACGCACGGCTTGACTTGGCTGATATGGACATCAGGCCTGAGTTAGCACCGACATGCACTGATAATGGACGAACGTACCTTCCCCCTGCGTGTTACACTCTGTCCAGGGCCGAGAAAACAGAAATGTGCCAGTGCTTGCATAGTGTCAAAGTTCCATCTGGTTACTCCGGCAACGTGAAGAAACTTGTTTCGATGCAAGATTTGAAGTTAAATGGCATGAAGTCTCATGATTGTCATGTGCTGATGACACAGATGCTCCCTATTGCAATTAGAAATATTTTGCCGATCAAAGTCCGAGAGACAATCATGAGGCTATGTTATTTCTTTAATACAATTGCTCAGAAGGTCATCGATCCCGAAGGACTAGATGCTCTGCAAGACGAGGTGGTGATGACTCTATATCACCTTGAAATGTATTTCCCTCCTTCGTTTTTCGATATCATGGTCCATCTCATTATTCACGTTGTGTGAGAGATAAAAATGTGCGGGCCCGTATTCCTACGTAGCATGTACCCATTTGAGAGGTTCATGGGAATTCTCAAGTCGTACGTACGGAATCGATCTCGGCCGGAGGGCAGCATCGTCAAAGGTTATGCAAGCGAAGAGGTCATTGAGTTTTGTGTCGATTATATGGCTCAGATTCAACCGATAGGTGTGCCTCAATCTCGTCATGAGGGGAGGCTGAAGGGTATCGGAACTATCGGAAGGAAAGCAATCACTACAGATATGGACACGTATACTCAAGCCCATTTCACGGTCTTGCAACACATGACTGAAGTGGCGCCTTATGTCGACCAGCACAAGGATTTGCCTCGGCAACAGAATTCGGAGCGATCGAATGTTTGGATCATGAGGCAACACAACAGTCAGTTCAACCAATGGTTAAAGGAGCAAATCGCTAGGAGCTCGCCAAGTGAGACGCTGACATGGTTGGCAAAAGGGTCAACATTTACAGTTGTGACATGGCAAGGATATGACATAAATGGGTACACATTCTATACGCAGTCTCAGGATGTAAAGAGTACTAACCAGACCAGCGGTGTCCGCATAGATGCGTTCAGTACCGATGGGTTGAGAAACTCGTACTATGGGTTCATAGAAGATATTTGGGAGCTCGACTACGTGGTTTTCAAGATCCCCTTATTTCGCTGCCGTTGGGTGCATCTCCCACAGGTGAAGGTTGACAAGTACGGTGTCACTACCATGGACCTCCAATATGTCGGGTACAAAGACGAACCATTCGTACTCGCCAACCAAGTTGTTCAAATTTTCTATGTAACCGACCCGGTAAATAAGAAATGCCTTGTAGTTCTTTATGGAAAAAGGAGAATTGTCGGAGTAGAGAATGTAGTGGACGGGGAAGAATACAATCAATTTGACGAGTTACCTCCTTTTGGAAATGGCATAAGGGTCGACGACGAACAACGTGACGAAACTAGTTACATACGCATTGATCATCATGAAGGGCTATTTTTTAAAGAAAATAAACAAGTACATTGAGAATGTGCGACATATATGTGGGCATTTGCATATATGTATATAACAATGCATGTGTGTGATGTATTTGTGAATTGGCATTTATGTATATGTGAATTGGCATATATGTATACAACAATGCATGTGTGTGATGTATGTGGCAAATGTGTGAAGAAATACATTGTGTTGTATGTTGGTTGGTGTTGTATATGAATGCAGCTGGTTGGTGTTGTATATGAATGCAACTGGTTGGTGTTGTATATGAATGCAGCTGGTTGGTTTTGTATATAAATGCAGCTGGTTGGTGTTTGTCTTAATAACTACAGTTGGGGGCAAGGGCTTATCACAGACGGTTCTACACTTAGAACCGTCTGTGATAACTAGAACCGTCTGTGATAGTAAGGTTATCACAGACGGTTCTAAGTGTAGAACCGTCTGTAATAAGCCTCCCTATATGTACCATCTGGCTAGGGTTTTCCGCGTATGCTGCAGTTATTCTAGATCTAAATACCGATCTGTCTCCTCGGACCCCGCTGCCTCCTCGCACCTCCGTCGCCGCCGTCGCCGGCCGCCTCCCCGAGCCTCTCACATCCCTCAGGTAATTAAACCCCTTTCTCTTCTAGTAGTAGAGTAGTAGTCACCAATTTACTATAGCTATTGCTCACTAAAAGGACCAAAACTACATGAACATTAATTTGTACTTTATTTATATCTGTGTGCTGATATATCTACCATTAGCATTGGAAAGCTAGAACTCAGTTGAACTAAAGTAGGTGCTAAGATAGGCACATCACCCCCTCCCTTCTCCCCCTCCCCTCTACGCCTCTCCTCTCTTCCTAACATTGAGCATCATGTTTCACTTTCTTATCTTATGGTATGACACTTTCTTATCTTATTCTAATAGACCCACAAATTGAGCAACATGTCATCCGCGCATTCTTCAACACCATCTCCGGAGGCGTCCACTCCAAAATCAAGACGCCAAGGAAGAGGGCTATCGAAGAAACCTGAGGGCCGATTTACCATCACACAGGTCGATGTATCTGGGGTCCCTCTCCTTCCTCTCAAAGCAGTAAGCGCATGGAGAAGAATGATCGGAATAGTTGCACGAGAATGAATTGAGATCACATTCAATTCGTGGAAGAGTGTGCCTGACACTCGGAAACGTGAGCTGCTGACAGAAATTTTGGCATCGTTCGAGATACCAGAAGAACACCAAGACGCCGTGCAACAACAAGCCTTGCTAGGGGCGTGCAAAGCATGGAAGAACTTCAAGAGCAAGCTTGTCAAGGACTATGTGGAGAACGACGAAACGCCCTTTCATAAATACCCATTCCTACAACCACAATGGGAAGAGTTCAAGGCTTTCAAGATGATCGAAGATTTCAAAACTACATGTGTGGCGCACAAGGCCCTCCAAGCAAAAAACACACACCCCCACAGACTTGGCACAGCTGGGTATGCGGGTAAAATCCCGCAGTGGAGGAGGGAGGACGAACTGGCAGCACTGGAGGACACCGCCCCGCCATTTGCCAATATCCCGGATGACCGTGCTCGAAATTGGATTAGAGCAAGGTCATCTACAACGACATCGGGGGACGTCTCCTTTCGAAACCCTGCAGACCAGCAAGTGTCTCAACTCCTGGTAAGATATCGATTGAACTACGTAGCTTGTAATTACTCTACAACTTCGTATGAAGTGAAATGGCATGTCGTGCTCTTGCAGGAAGCGCTGAGTTTTGAATCTTCCCAGGGATCATTCCATGGAACAAGGGAGAAAGATATACTCTCCGCGGCCCTGGGAAACAAGGAGCACCCAGGTCGTATGAGAGGCCTTGGGTTTTACGTTCCTTGGAAACATGGTTTCCAAGATGACTCCGAAATGTATCGGTGTAGGAAGAGAAACAAAGCCGAGCGTGATGCACGGCTACGAGAAGAGATCAAGGCATCTCTTAGAGAGGAGCTAGTAGGTGAGTTGGCTGATGTAGTCAGAGATGAGGTGCAGAAACATACATAAAATTAGCAGGCCGCCGCCGTCGCTCCTGTGCTAGCTAGCCCGCACAACTGTTCGAGTAGTTGCGCGTCCAATCCGACGCAAACCGAGGCCAAATTTCTTGTGGACGACATCCTGGTAATAATTATTATCTCTCGAATGCTTGCTCCATTGATAGGCCTATTCGAGTAGCTAATTCTGTATCGTTATGTAGGAGCCTACGAAGTGCAGGCTCCAAGTGAGATATGCCTCCGTTCCCTTGTACGCTGCTTGGGGCCAGGCATATCAGTCTGGTATCGGGGTCATGGTGCATGGTCAAGCTTTAGCGTCAGGCTTCGCAAAAGTTAATGTGGGTGGTGTGCATGTCAATTTTGAGGTCGTCCCGCTACCGAAGCCCCCCAACGACGAGATCGTGACTCTAGGGCAGGCCATTGGAACATTCATCCAGTGCCCCAAAAGCGACATCACCCTGGAGGCTTCTTCACCGGTGGTAGGACCAGAAGGGCAGTGCGAACCAGAGCTACATGCGCTGGTGCCATCTCCACTACAAGACTTGTCTCCACCACCGTTAGCTGCACCGGTGCTATCTCCACGGGTGCTATTCTCGCCAGAGCAACTTGCACCGCTACTACCTTTACAGTCGACTACCATAAAGTTGACCTACAGCCGAGGCAGCAAGGGCAAACCAAAGAAGACCACTGATGATATCCCGTACCTGCCATTGGCTAGCAAATTCGTGCTTGGCGAGCCGTTGCTCGAGCCTAGCACTTAGTTGCCTGCAATTGCACAACTGGTATATGGAGCAGTCCAATAAGCCAGAGGGAGAACGGACCTCAAGTATCACTGTCAAATTCGCACCGGATGATTTACAGCACAGTCTTCAAGAGTGTGTCTTCGTGGTCGCCTTTGAGGATTTATTCGATCTTTTCACGCTCAACGCTCTCGACGTCTCACTCATTCGATGTTGAACGCTGTAAGTGTGTACAATCACAGTCTCCGTTCATGTCATACCGATAAATGTCATATATAATTTGTTACTTTCGAGTGTATATATATAGACACATGCTGACTAAAGCTAGATCATCGAAATCATCATCGGTTGGTTTCTTGGACCCACACTTGGTCGCCAAGTATACCATCGACGAGGATACATCCGTCGTCGAGAGGTACATTGCATCAGGACTGCTGGGTTACCGCAATAAGGAATATGTACTTATGCCCTTCCATCAGAACTATCATTGGGTTTTAATAGTAATTGTACCAAAATGGAACAAGGTATATTACCTTGATTCCCTAAGTAAGAATAAAGTAGACTTCACAGTTGTCAGCCAAGTACTCGATAGGTAAGTACATTTTCTCTATACATACCTATATTGTACTCTTTCTTTCCTTCCGAATGACTAAGGTTAACTTTTTTGAATCACGTAGGGCGTTCACGATGTACATTGCAATGGGAGGTGTCTCGAAGCAAGGGGCCAAAGGCCTGACACATGCTCGAGATTTTAAGGTATTCGCTATTACACATTAATTAATCCTATGTAGCAGTTGGTAGTAATGCCTCTTGAATTAACACATTCTATTTTTTGCAGTGCCACCAGCGGCCGCCGGGCAACACATGTGGATTCTACGTTTGCCACCATATGAAACTACTCCTCGATTCCTCGAGGATCACCAATTCCAAGGTTTGTCAATCTTCCCATAATTACTTCATACTTATCACGTTACATATATACGCACATTGATATTCCTATCGACAGGCTGCGTCCATCCCGTCAACTGCATTGAAACAGCCCGACCTTTCACGAATTCGAGGAGAGTTGGCGTACTTTTTGCTGGCTCGAGTCATAAAGCCAGAAGGAGAGTTCCACTGCGCATCATGATTTTTTATTGCTCTTATCACTCCGGAATCGAGGTCTCGCGAAAGGAAGATATCCATAATCAACGAACTTGTCGGGTGCACAAGCAATGCTTGGATGACAATCATGCACCATCCAAGTATAGGTTGTTGATCACTCTGACAAGTTCGTTGATTATGGATTAATTCCTTTCGCGAGACCTCGATTCCGGAGTGATAGAGCAATAAAAAATGCAATGTTACCATCTAAGTGCAAATGCAGTGTAGATCTTTTGTAATTGTGTATTTGTTAATGGATATTTTAGTTCATTTCAATTAATTGATTTGCGAAATGGATGCTTTATGTTTGTGAAATGAAGTGCAATGCGAATTGGATGTTTTATGTTTGTGAAATGAATTGAGATGTGAATTGTATGTATACCTGTACATCTTGATATGCTTGTTTTAGAGGGCATGGCTAGCATTTCCTAAGGCTAGCCAATAAACAGAAATAGATTTAGGGGTAGAAAAGAATATCACAGACGGTTTTTAGTAAAAAACCGTCTGTGATTGTCAACTATCACAGACGGTTTTTAATTAAAAACCGTCTGTGATATTTACACCACAGATGGTTCCAAAACCGTCAATGATAACCTTCTATTATCATTGACCCATAAATTCAGACGGTTCAGATAACCGTCTGTGATTACGTTTCTGAATCGTCTGTAATGCGGTTTTCTGTAGTAGTGGTGGCGTCCGTGAGTTCCACAGCTCACTAACGGTTCAGCTATCTGTGCATTGTCAGTTTTCTAGTTTAATTCCATTTTCTTTGTCTGTCGGATTAACTTTGAGATTCGTGGGTGTGATTTTGATTTTGATCTAATGTTCGAAAATGTGAATTATATATACTTATGAACAAATGTCACCTTACAAATACATAGCCCCAAAATATTAAAGTTTCGATCCAATTTTTCTACCTTTAACAAAAGCGCGAGGGTGCAAACTTGGAGACATAACAAGCATCGGTCTGGGAACTTTAGATCTACCAAAGAAACACTGAAATGCATACAGGGGCTATACGTACTACTCTGGCTAGACTAAGAGTTTTTACTTTTCTTTTGGCTTGTTAAACTCTCTAGAGTCGCTAGCCGTCGTCAGTGACAGTCCAATCGTTGTTTTAGAGGAGCCAGCGTTTGTTACAGAGCAAAAGTCGACACAAGGATGAAAATTCCAGCTAGTTACGATCAGGGGCGGAGCCAGGAATTGGATATGGGGAAGAGGCAACATAGATAACAAGTAGAGTAAAACCAATGAACCATGCCGGATTTACCTATCCAATAGTCACATATCAGACCATTCATTTCCATCATTAACTTTCTTCCAGTTCTGAAACCCCTTGACTGTGAATGCATCTGATCCAGATTTTCCAATTGGCTTCTTGGAAAAAAATAAAACATGGTAGACAATAAGCACGATTTGTGTGAGGTGAATATTTAAATTGCTTGAACCAACTGCTTTGAAATCGGCGACGATGAAATAATTCACTGAGTGGGTACTCTGCTAACATAGGTTGATATGGGTCCTCTGAAATATAAAATCTTCGAGCTTCATCTTGTTGATCAGCTGGCAATTCTAAGATTTGAACACGTTTACCAGAGTCTCTCTCAAATCTAGTAGCTACAATTGGTTGATGCTCAACAGCCTCGGCTTCTAATGGTGCAGCAGCAATACTACTCTGATTATTAGGATTTTCCACATCATGTTCATCAGGAGTTTCCCCTTCCGCGTTAGGAGTTTCCACTTCCACGTTACTCTGGCAGCCTCGGCTTCTAATGGCTTCAATACAATTAGCACTTAACCAACATGCTTAAAAAAACTATGAATTATCTTTCTCTTCTTCATAGTTCATATCATCTAAAATTGTATAGGGAAATTATGAACCAACTCAACTTGAAAACCCACTGGATGTCTGGATGACACTTTTGCCTCCAACTCCAAGCGTCCTACATGCTACAGCGTCGGCGAATACGGAATTAGAGTCTAGAGAATGCCTCACCTCACTGCATGTGATTTCGTCTCAATATATCTCGCAACGGGCTGCTACATGCACAGTTTGTTGTTAGCCTAGGAAACATGTACGTTAATTTTCTAGCACCGACAAATTCGTAACCAAAATACATGAGGATGGGGTCCACAATTGATCTACATATGTAGTTCCTTATATAAGAATATAAGATCCGATCCCAACATATCCAATCTGACTGACATATACACAAACACAAATGATTTACTCGAGAACAAAATATGTAATGGTGACTCGATGACCTCACCGTCGTATACTCGTATACGTATACCAGTGGGGGGCTGCATGCCTGCATCTTCGTTGGGGGGTGCCACCCCCCCCCCCCCCCGGCCCCCCTCTCTCCGCCACTGGTTACGGCATACAAATCCTTGACAAGGCTAGGTTACCTGGGATGTAAAGTCGAAAATTTTAAGCTTCTATATATATATATTTTAATTTCTTTTCACCTTTTGGAGACTGCACCGACAAAAATAAGCATCGAGCCAACATTGGATGCGTACGTGCTCTATATAGGCAGGTGAATACTGCCACATATTATTGGAGTCGGTATGTACGTAGGTGCCCTGCAGGTAGGGACAGCGACCTCAGAACAGATCGCCGTAAAGGCATGAACAAGCAGTTGCAGTTGCAGGCTGGCGCATGCAGTCACGGGCTGCTAAGAAACAAAATCGCCTTGCCTTTTTAAGCCATCGTGGCAGGCTGACCAACGGTCCAAAGCATCCATCGATCCATTGCAACCTGCAGCTCATTAGCTATAGCCGCGCGCACTGCATGCCGAGAAGAATTCCAAGGCTAAGAAATTAAACCAATGGAGATCAAGCCGTCTGCACCGGTGCTTCTTCTGTTCGCCATCGTTCTTCTCGCGGTCGTTGCAGCACCGGCCGCCGCCGCCGGCCCCTATATCCCCTACCCGGTCATTAGAAACAGCCCGGCGTGCCCTCCGAAAGGCAACTGCGCCGGCCAGTACCTACCCTACACCGGCAGGCAGTGTCAGCGAGTATACCATGACCGTGCGTGCTAGGTGATAGCTAAAAGATTCATGTGCAAGCACGCATGCATCATCTGATCGACCATCTTCATGTACTCTGTCACTGGTGTATCAGTCCCGAATGAATTATCTGAGTAATTTATTTTTTCCGCTCACGATCCATTTGGAACGCAAAAAATTCACAAGAAAGTTTGCAAAATTTTATGGAAAACGATTTGATTCTTACAGGATTCGAAAAAAAATTGCTGTGTTTCGCCTAAACGTTTCGTTTACAGTTCAATAGTTGTATGTACTAATCGAGACGAGACTGTCCGTGTAAGGGACAATGCGGTGCGCTGTAGGACACGGGTCGCAAGTGTACGTCGTTCCGTTCCATCGCTTGTACTACACCAGCTCGACTTGACTTGCGTGTCCACCACTTCCTCCAAATCTTTGCTCCGCAGGTCGTATACCTGTACAGCATGTCGTAATCCACAGACAGCAGCATCTCGTCCCCGGATCAGGCGAAGACCGGGATGACGATAACGACGTCGGGTTATTCGTCGAGGAAGTCGACGCGGCAGCGGCGCGACCGCTCCGGGCGTGGCGCGTCGTCCGCCAGCCAGACGTCGAAGGCCGTCGGCGTTCGTGGCGGCAGAGTTTCCCGGCCAGGTCTCTGTTTCGCCACCCCTGTTTTTCTTGTAAAAGATGGCAATCTGCCCCAGCATGTTTCGTTTCGTTAAGCTTTCCTAATAAAGCTGAGCCAGTTTCACTAGTCTTTGGTCTAAACAGAAAGAGTTTACGAGTCCATCCAAGTTAGATATGTTCCATGTCCAATATACTGGAACAAATTCTAGTCACATGCCTTTTCGCGCATATTGACAACGAATAGATATGTTATCGGGTTGTCTATTCCTCCTCACTTTTCTCAACCTATAGACGAAGACTTAAGCACTCTCGCCACTTCTCTCACTTCTAACATGTAACCCACCCTCTCAACAAAAACTGAAACAAATAATTATTTTGACCTAGACCAAAATTAAGTCGGGTGAACCCTACAAAATACAAAAACAAAAGAATCTAACCAAGACAAAAATAAAGTAAATCTACGTGAACCCTACAAATACAAAAACAAATATAACTAAAAATTTTAGTAAAGTTGTACTAAAATGGCATGTTACTTAGCACTATAATTTAGGATTAGTATTGTGCAATTTTAGGTGACTAAGAGATAAAAAAATTCAGATGACTTAGAATTAGCAAAGTGTAGATAATAAAACAAATCTTAATTTTTATTGATTTTGTGTTATCCACAAGTCTGTGATTCCATATAACAAATCCACTCTTTTGAAGAAAATCGACCTGTTGTATATGGCTCATATATGGCAAGGTAAACGAAAGGGGCTGTGTCCGAGCTTCTTGACCTCCACCTTGGTACAGACTAGGAGTCCAAATCAGAATATGTAGTCGGGTTATAAATTATACTACAGACCTTTTGTAACTTTAATTCATGATAAAAAAGAAACTTCCTATATGGACAGAGCCATTGTGATTTGGCTCCCAAGAACATAAGCACTACCGAACCTCGTATACAAATCTCCTTGTCTCTTGTGTAATTTTCCTCTTGTGATTGATCTTCTTCCTCGTGGATTGTTGCTGCCGATTCCAACACAATCTGACTAGAATCATAATTTTAACTACCTTGTGCAGACCAATCGGTGACTAATCCAACTTGTTTGGTACGTGTGTCCTGTGGCTAACAGTCACGATCGAGTCCCACTAACAACATATTAAGTGATTATATTGTGGATTTTCCTTAATTTGATCATATGATCTCCCAATTATTGAGTCATAAGAATGGTCGTGATAACATTATTATGTAGCACCTGATCGATTAATAGTTATAGGTAGGACTGACTATCGAGCTTAACAAGCTATTATCAAGTTTCTTTTGAAATTAATATAGTTCGATATAAAATTATTTTATTTATCTTTTAAGTGGTTATTTTAAATTCGAGCTAACGAGCCACTATCGAGCCGAGCCTCGTTAACCTTTTTTTACTTGAAATAGATTCATTTCAATTTTAAACCCATTAACTAATCGAAGCAATTTTAATTCGAGCTTTAATGAGTTTTTTTGCTGGCCCTAGTTACATGTATGAATGCGGACCATACTCTCCACATAAGGGACTATGTGGTGCAGTCTTCCACACAGATAGCAAGTGTACCTGCTTCTGTCCTGTTGCTTGTACTGCATCTGCCTAAGCATGTCCACCGTTTCCTCTAGATCTTTGCTCCACACATCATACCTACACAACACCTCGTAATCCACATACAGCAACGTATATCAATGGCCGACCCAGGACTAAATTTGAGGTATGGCGGCCGTCCCTCACCCTTAGGCCCTATGCGCCTCGCCTCGCCACTCTGGACTCTAGTCATCACCAGTCGGTTGCCACCGTTGCTCTAGGGTTAGGAGGTGGAGGAGGAGGAGGCCTAACGAACACATGAGGTTTGGGAGCCGAAACCTTATTAGGGATGGCAATCTCGTCCGATAATCCAATTACTCATTGGTAAAAACCCTAATAAATATTAGTATGTTTCCAATTTTGTGGGCAAGTTCATGGGAAGAATTTTATGTCCGATGCATAATTGGGCATGGACATGGGTGACCTCCATCGGTGCTTGCTTCGATCAATTACCCGCCTTAGGTACTGACAAGTGGGCCCAAGCATGAAGTCCTTTTTTAGAGGATGAAAGTCCTAGTTTTCTAGATGAAGTCCTAGTTATGTTAAAGCACATAATTAATCCTAAAGAGCACAATGCTATAGCCTCCTTTATGCACTATGCCTTTGCCTCCCTAGGGCCTGGGCTACGTTACTGCCTAGTGGGCTGCGGGCCAGGCCCAACTCAATGCCAAAGCAACCCCATGAGACGAGGCCAATGAATGAGCAAAGTCTCATCAGCAATTCCTTGGTCATCTTCTACCCCCGCGTCCACATCTCGATGGGCACCGCACCTGTGGATACTGGGAGGCACAGTGAGGGGGTTGTTCCACCCGACGTGGAGCTCAAGAGGCTGCCATAACTCACTTGAAGGAACGATCTGCCCCTGGACACGTCCATGGTGGAGAGGTCGGTGCTCCAATAAAAGGCCCCTCGCATGTAGATCGGTGGCACGTGACCAATAATGATAGGGTGCGCCGGGTCGGTGGTGTTGGGAATAGTTCCACATCAGTTGTGAGAAGGAGAAAAACATAACTTATAAGTGTGAGGGATGCCTCACCGATTGGACTAATCTTTTGAGGGAGAAAATCCAGTAACACTTATAAGAATGTTGCTATAGGACTTCCATACGACAGCCCATAAGTTTAGTTGTGTTCAGCCCATTTAGACCTGCTATCTGAGATTAAACCAGATTAGATCTAGACATAAAAGGCCTGGCACCAAAGCCAACAATTAGTATTAGAGCCCAGGCATCTAACACCTCCTTAAACTTCATGGTTGTCGGGGCACACGTGTTGTGGGGGAGTGCACACCTATGCGTTAGGGGGAGAATGTTGAGAATAGTCACACATCCGTTGTGGAAAGGAGAAAAACGTAACTTATAACTGTGAGGGAGGCTTCACCAATTAAAGAAGAAAAACATAACTTATAAATGTGAGAGAGGTCTCATCAATTGGACTAGTCTTTTGAAAGGAGAATGTTCAATACCACTTATAAGGATGTTTCTTAGGGTTTTCATGTGGCAACCCTTAGGCTTAGTTGTGTTCAGACTATTTGGACCTGGGACTGGAGAGTAAATTCGGTTGGACCTAAGAATAAGGCCTGGGACCAAAACCAACAGATGGTGAGCTTCTAGGAGCTGCCACCGAGCGTGAAGACCTAGTGGCCGATGTCATGGTCCATCCTATATTCCCGTACTCACTGATATCCTCGTCCGCGAACCCAACGTAGTTCCTGTAGAAGTACCTGGCCACCACGTTGTTGTCGCACCACGGATCAAAGCCGAAAGCCATCGACATGTGGTAGGTGCTGATGCAGCTGCTGAGCGGAAGATCCATGAACTCCTTTGTTGTTAGGTTATAGATGAAGATCTGTCTAGAGTCAGTGGTGAACGCAACCAGGCCGTCGCAGTGCATGGGGAAGGTATTGTTCATGATCCCAGCTATCCACATCTCCTCATCATCAGCTCTACGGTTGTGAGCAGCAACTTGACTGGTCGAAATCGGTGGAAGCTGGTACCCGAGAAGAGCTCATCCTCGGGGTCCTCCTTACGGAGGACGATGAGCATGGACGGTGGCCTCACACGGGAGAGTTCGAGGCGGCGGTGGATGAAGGAAGGATCCACGAAGGCGTCACACTAGGATCGGTGGACGAACTTGAAGCACACAAGGGATTTCACGGGGAGGCGCACCAGGACATCCGATATTAGTATGTCCTACGGGATGGTAGCGGCAGCGGCGGCCGGAGGTGGTATGATCTGGCATGTCCAGGCACATCTGGTGACTCATCTTGTATATATTTTTCGGTTTCGTTGGTATATATGCACATGCACTTAAATACATTGGAAGGACAAAGATGGAGCAGCATCAGATTTGGACTTATGCTGCCACACAGGTAGTACAATTACGTTTTGGAATTCGATATAAACCTGACTTTATTTCCGGTCTTAATTTGTTGTTAGTCTACTTGCCGATGCAGGAACAGCTAGCAGCCTAGCCACACCGAGCCGAGAGATTTTGAGACGCCGGTGGCAGAGGATGGGGAGCTTGTAGCACCAGATGGCGTCGGTGCTTTTAAAATGACAAACAGGCGAGCCGTCGTACCCCCTTTGCGATTGACAATGCCCTGGCTTCTTCTTTCATGCGTTTAATTCAGCCGTTGTTTTGAAAATTCTTTTTGAGTACCATGTGATTGTTTCTATGGTTTTGGTAATTTTCAGTTGGCTAAAATTTTCTTATCTATCAGTCACATAAAACTGTACAATACTAAGCTTAAAATTGCAGTACCAAGTGATGACCACAACTTTACTATAACTTTGCAGTGACTCAACCGAATGAAGTGATGGAGTTATGAGAGTGGTTAAATCTCAATTCAAAGGTTGAGAAAAGTGACTAAAATTTTAGGGTGAAAGTTCAGTCGCTTGATAAATAGAGAGGCCCTTGTTTCCACGCCCCATACCAGTAAAGTTTTTGACCTTTTCTCGCAAAAAAACCAATTGACATTTTAGGTCTCCATCCAACATCCTAGATCAGTCCATCCACCTCCTATAACTCCATCTCCGACCTCAACCCTAGCAACACCCTTCCTCCTCCCCCGCCGCCACCTTAACTGCCGTCGCGCCGACTCCAATGATGACCACCGGATCTTTATTGTGTCTCCCATTTTCCTTTGTCCTTTTCCCATGCTCCCCCACACCGATCGTCCCCCCGCACCATCCCCACACCCTCTTCTTCATCTCAAGCACCCTCTCCATGTCATAAGCATCACTTTCAGTGACGAGATGTGGTGCATCTAGCACATCTTCTTAATATAAGAAAAAAGGGCATTCGGTAAAGCATACGCTTGCTGAAGGGGCATGTGACGGAGGGGTGTTTAGGGACGCAGATGCATGCTCAGATGCAGCGGTAGTCGCCTAACCACGCCGGAGCTGGAGGAGAAAGGTACGATGACACGAATCTTGCTCTAGACTGGATGGTCAGAAATTTGATTGCTTTCAAAAAACATTCAGTAGATTTCTAGCAGTTCATCTTTTTTCTTGAAACTCCTCAACCTAGCCACTAGGTTTTGACTTATTAGGTGGAGTACATAGTTGTTCACATCCTGGCTATGCATCAAGCATGGTTTTGGAGTTGAATATTGCTTTATCCAACCTATTGATCGATTGCTCTAAATTGGTCACCCCATTACGAGCAACATGATTGCGGTAGAGCAAACTTGGACAACGTCAAAAGAAACAGGTCATTTCACAGCTGCCGCAGTCAGTAGTGGCACTCGCACTTGTTGAGTAATCTCGCCGCGTCTTTATTTTCAGTCATGCATCAGTCAGTTGAAGTAGGAGTTAAGTTTTGCAATGAAAGTCTATTTACTGACCGTTTCTTTGCATTAACATTCTGCATTAGTAGAGTATTACTGGTCGTAACATTGAGTCTTTACTAGTGGTAACGCACCATCACTAATTTGTAACTGTTTATTGTATTCAGTAGTATATAAAGGAAAGAAAACCAGAAAACATGCTGAAAAGTTTACACGTCGTAAAAGCTCCTATGTTGTGTTTGTGTGTGCTTTCTCCAAAGTGTTCTCGCATGAGTCGAGTGGTTTGAGTACTCGATCAGTGAGTGTGATCGAGTACTGCCATAGTCGTAACTCGAGTATGAGTACTCAGTAGCAGTAGAGTGTTCCAAGTACTACAGGGAGTCGATTGTGTTCGGGAGGCCTGTTATAGGTGTTGTGCAGGGAGTTCGAGGCCATTCGCATGAAGGAGACTGAGTCGGTCGATGACTTATCCATGCAGTTGACCAAGCTAGTGAACAACATCTGAACACTTGGAGACACACTAGAAGAGGATAAAGTTATGAAGAAATTTTTGCGATTCATACCACAAAAGTTTTATCATGTAGCTGTCTCGATAGAGTAGCTGCTTGATCTCAACACCATGTCTATTGAGGAACTTACTGGTCACCTCAAAACTATTGTGAACCAGTGGGAACCATGGGATAAGGGTGGGGATGGAGGGAGCTGGGTACTCCTCACCAAAGAGGAGTGGATGGCTCGGTTGAGGATGTCGGCCGGGTCAACTTCTTTCTCTACTGTGAGGGGGAGGCATGATCCACCTCGTGGTCGAGACAAGCAAGGTGGTCAAATGAAAGGATCACTAGATAGGAAAGACAGTGGCTTCCCGAGCTACAGGCGCAACAAGTCAAAGGTGAAATGTTTCAATTGCAATAATTTTGGGCATTTTGCAAAGGAAAGTTGCAAGCCATGTCGAGAACATAAGGAGCAGGCGAATCTCATCCAAACTCTGAACATAAGGTGGCTATGAAACATATTTTGAGATATATCAGTGGTATTCTTGATGTGGGGTGTTTTTACCCACAAAGGGAAAAAGAAGAACATTTGTAGCTCATTGGGTACAGTGACAGCTGTTGTGGTTACAGACCAAACAGAGAGAGAGAGAGTATGGTAGTGGAGAGTTAGGTGAGCAATGGCCTAGGGTTTTCCCCCGTGGCATGTGTTGTATATATATATCCAAATGGGGAGTGCTTTTACAATTATACCCTTACATCCGAGTATTCCCCACAGGGGCACTTATGTCATTACACATGTCCCATTCTGAGCCTTACATTCCTCTAACAGGCCTGTTGGGCTTAGGTGGGGGCCACCCCTATGACAGGAGCCTCTCATGGTGAAGGGCTTCACGGGCCGAAGCCATGTTACCGAGCCCTTTGGCCCCCTCCGTCCCTGCGGCCTGTGAGCTTTCTCAACGTTTGGCGGAGCCTTATTGCTTGGTGTAGTGTTTGCCCTGCCGCGAGGGTATAGCGCTGGGCGGGTTGGCGAAGTCCTCGCCGTCCACCGGGCCCTACAGTAGCGGGGTCGAGGTTGCCCTCCGGGCCGAAGGTCGAAGTCGAATTCGACGTCGAGATCGGAGCTGGAGTTGGCGTAGAAGTCGGAGTCGAAGTCGCATCCGCCTTGGCGGGGTCGCTAGTTGCCCGGGCCGCCCTCAGCCGCGGGTTCTTTGGGCTGCGAAGTCGAAGTTAGAGCGGAGGCAACCCTCGCGCCACAGATTCCCCTAGGCGCGGGGTGGTTGCGGCTCCACGATTCGGTAGTGCGCTTTAATGACTCCTGGAATCGCGTCGACCTCTGAGCTGTCAAGCTGCTGCAGCTGTGCGTGTTGTCCCACCGGGAGCATACCCGCGCGCGGGTTGCGATTGGCGCGTCGTGGGCTGTCAGCGATCGCACGACTGCGGCCATTCGCCCCTTCCCTAGAGGGGCGGGACGCGTGGCAGGGTGTCATTGGTGTGCCGTGCGCTGCCCAGCGGTTTTGCATCTGCACATGTTCGATTGCCGGCAGTTGCGCGCCCTGGCCGCGGGGAGCCAAACTGCCAGGCCGTCACCTTGTATGTCTGCGTCGATTGGAGTGCCATCGGTTGAGCTTTTTGTTGGCCCGCGACGAGGATATATGCGTCGTTTTCCTACGCTATCCTCCGTAGGGGTTAATGCTGACGGACACGGTCATAGAATGGTGATGAACAGAAGGATGCCTATTCCCGAGTTTCGGAAAAGACTTATCTTGGGCTTGGATGTCGAGATCTGCGGCCCACCGGGTACGCTCCGCTGCGGCCTGCGGTTATCTTCTCACAAATAGGCTACCTTTGTTCGTCTGCGTTTAATGATCGCGCCTTGTACCAATATCAGCGAGCGTTGGTGAACAAAAGGTGATCCGCTTGTGGGGAATATCGAAACTTGTTGCAGGAGAGCGATCGCGCCCCTCGGTCGTGAGGGCACGGGGTTGGGCCCTCGCTGGCCAAGGCCGGAAGGTTGTGCGGACCTCGGAGTCGCAGTGGCTTCCGACGTCTTCGTGGCATCCCAGCGAGGTGTCCCTTCGCGGGGACGGAGCCGAAGTCAAAGCTAGGGCCTCGCTGCTGGGACGGAGACCCCGTCAAAATTGTTGCGATTGATTGGTCTCGAGAATCGCGCCGACACGCGCCGGGAGCTGCGCCGCGTCGTACGACCTGCATTTACTCCCGGTGGGAGCCGACACACGGCGGGGCGCTACTGGCGCGTCATGCGCTAACAGGTCTTTGTACGACCACGGTCGTGCCCGACACGTGTGGGCGGTCGCGACGCTTCGGCTTCGGTCGTGGGGAGGCGAGCGGTTCGTCGTCCGTCGGTTACGCTTACCGGCGGTGCGGGAGACGAGGGGTCTTTAAATACCCCCGTGGTACCACATCTACGCCTTCTCCACACGCTTTCTGATCGTCCATCTCGTCTCCTGCTCTTCTTTGCTTTTCTTGCCACCGCCCTTCCCTTCCGCCGTCGTCTAGCTCCCGGATAACGATGGCACCCGGCGAGGAGCGTGCTCAAATGGTCGGTGACTACGCCATCCGCCGGCGGTCCTCGCCGCTTGAGGTGGAGTACATGCTCAGGGGCGCGACCCGACGGCGACAGACAAATGGTGGGTGGCGACGGAGAGGAAGGAGGGCCCATACTCTAGCGCCTTGGGTCCAACGCTCGTGACGGAGGAGACGATCCGTAAGAGAAAAAGAGCAAATATCTATGCCTTCTCGCCCCTGATGCAACGCATTAGCTGGATGTCTTTGACGTCCACCATCGTCGGCGTTGATTGAGCGTCTGCACGGTTGGCACGAGTTAGTTGCTTCTGCGGTGTCTTGCCTCCCGTAGACTTGTGCGTCGTCTGCAAGGATGAGGAGGACAGTAATGAGGAGGACAACAAGGAGGAGAAGAACATACAGCAAGGAGGAGGACAGCAAGGAGGAGGAGAACATACAACAAGGAGGAGGACGACAAGGAGGAGGAGGAGAACAGCAAGGAGGCTGGGTTTTGGTTATATTTATAGGGGAGGGAGAGGCGGGAGTTTGAAATTTTTTGGCGCGGGGATCCGTGGGGTGAGGCTTGGTGGATTTCTATTGGCTAGGATTGGGTTGAGCGAATCGACTGGCCCAGCTGTCAGATTATCATAGACGGTTCTACATATAGAACCGTCCGTGATGAATGAATACCACAGACGGTTCTACATATAGAACCGTCTGTGAATTAGAGCACACAATTTTATATACCGATGCAATATAAACAACTAGTCTGAAAAGATAAAATAGCAAAGTTCTATATGACTTATATATATTTGAAAGGTTTCGACGAGATCTACAACTTTTCAGTTGAAGCAAAATCCAAATTCCAAAAGGAAGACCAAGAAAAAGGGCAAAAACAAAAACCAAAAACTTGCGACGCAGATTTAGGTCCAAAGATGGCCGATTTTTGGGGTCTTGGAGGTCGACTGGCACAAGCGGGTCATTTTTTTTTGGATCGGGCTCGTCGTTAGCTTTCCAACGAGTACAAGAACGTCGAAAACGGACACCGTATGCAAAAGTTATGCCCGTTTTACTGAAGGTGTGTCAAAATTGAACCATATTCGGACTCAAGCGGGAAAATATGAAATTTTGAGAGATTGCAAGGCGGGAAACATATCACATACCGTTTTTTATTATAAAACCGTCTGTGATACTGAAATACCACAGACGGTTTTTATTATAAAACTGTCTGTGATATTCCAGATTATCACAGACGGTTTTATAATAAAAACCGTCTGTGATATTTCAGTATCACAGACGGTTTTATAATAAAAACCGTCTGTGATAATCTGGAATATCACAGACGGTTTTATAATAAAAAACCATCTGTGATATTCTAGTATCACAGACGGTTCAGCGGTAAGAACCGTCTGTGATACTCCTTTTTCCCGCCACAAACACCACAGACGGCCTCCAAATTAAAACCGTCTGTGGTAGTGTACATCACAGACGGTTTCACAAAACCGTCTGTAATTTGGCGTCTAATATTAGGCTTTCTGTAGTAGTGTTTAGAGCCAAGTATATCACCTGTAGGATGGCATATGTACATTTGGGTCGATATGCGTGGTATGTGGCTGGTTGACCAAAGACAGGAATATTTGATGCACGAAAAAAATTTTACATCTTGAGCCCTTGGTAGTATTTTTTTTATGACAAGGCTCAAATCAAAATACATTAGAAATTTAGAAATATCTCATTGTGGTTCATGAACTCTATTAGATGGCAATTGCAAGTTCTATCGCACATTGGTTAGAAATTTAGAAATATTTCAATGTGGTTGGATGTACTTGGATGGCTTATCATTTATCTTTTTCCTTGTAGATTTCAAACAGCTGGAGCTACCCTCCCATAAGTGATGGTATTGAAGTAGCTACACGTGTTCGTGAGGTTATTGCAGAACGAGGGTGGACAGTGGGATGATAGTGATCATAAGTAGGAGTGTATTATTTCCGTGTCAACTTCTCGGAGTTCATACAGTAAATTATATAGTTTTGCTTAACAGTTACATGGATTCAGTTTATATTGTTCAAAGGAAGAATAATATAGCCATGGAACGGCCTGTACATAAGCTGAGCTTTTCTTTTGGTGGTATACCCCAATTTTTGAGCGGCTGCACAGCTCCCAGGAAATGTCTTTTGTTTCGACACCCTGCTGCCTCTTCATGTACTTCGAACGCTGATGGAAAGAAGTAAACAGAATTGGAATTGAAACTTTAATATGTATAATTGTGATTGTTAGGAGCAATGCGATGTTGTGAATTATGAGCGGTGTAAGCTTAGGAGCTAATACTCTTTTGTTACTCTTTTCATTATGAAATGTGTACCGCTTGATGCTTGTTATGAAACTCGGTGCTTAATCAAAACTGATGCCTTGTGTCTGACTTTTGTTTTTATATGGGAGTGATAAGGGAATGGTATATCGTTGCAAAGGTATAACAACAAAATTTCATATAGTTTCAGCAAGTTCCAAAATCGTTGGGATGCTTTAAAGAGGAATACAGCTTATGGATTGAGCTAAAAAAGAATGCAACCGATCTTGGTTGGGATGTCCAAAATGGAACAATTGTTGGAGATGACGAATGGTGGACAGAAAAAAGATTATCATTGCTTGTATGGCGCTTCATAATTTCACTCGTGACAGTGCTTTGAGTGACCATCTCTTTGGGAGGTGTGATGATGATAAAGAGTACATGCCTATGAACACCTTTTGTACGTTCCTTTTGTATGGTGACATGGTAGTTATCCATATTAATATTTAAAATTATGATTTGGATTCAAATTTATTGTCATGAAATTTTAATATTAGTTTTTCAATGTTTGAACTAAGTACTACAAATTTACAACATGGATGTCTCTTCTATCAATACATAATCAGGACATCAATTCACCTAATGGCATTTTAGTCAATACATCTATTAGGATACCAGCTGCACAGCTAGAATCCAGGATGCCAAACAGGCTAGCTACTCAGACCAGCTGCTACTCAGACTAGCTAGCTACTCAGACCAGCTAGCTAGCTACTCAGAATCTCTAGCTCCCCCAAACAGGGCCTCAGGCTAACGCATAGCTGCTGCCGTCGCGTGGGCGGATGGCCTGTCATCTCACCATTAGACAGTAGAGATCTGCCATCTCATCAGCAAGCGGCAGATGATTAAATCGGTTTAATTACCTATCCTTATTTATTTTTTACTTATTATTTATTTAAAATTTTAAATATATCAAACGAGCTTAAAATTACAATATTTTATGTGCAACCTTCTAACATAACGTACTTATGTTAGAGGCTAGAACCACACGGGAAGGCAGGCTTACATCATGGTAGTAATATCTTCTCGCCATACGTACCTTTCATACTAACATTTTTTTTGCTTCGCAGGCTCAGTGCTATCGATCTACTACCTCTAGCCCGATGGTGCAGGCCATGGAGGAGGATGAGGCGGCACCACCTGTGGTCAGTGACAACGGAGATGTCCATGTCAGGCCAGAGCAGTCACGACGCTTCCTGTTCAACTGCTCCCTACTAACAGTGCTCGTGGACTGGTGGCGACTAGAGACTCACACTTTTCATCTCCCATTCGGGAACATGGCCTCTACGCTACAGGATGTCTCCCTGCTGCTTGGTCTCCCTATCGTGGGAGGTGCTGCCTTCCCAAAGTAGAACCCGACCAGGTTTGACAAAGTCTTTCCGTCGGCGGAGGGTTACTACATCTTCATGGAGGGACAGAGGCATGGCCCACCCTTGCGATGGCTCTCGTAGTTCCGAGTACATGTTCGACGCCCTTCCCACAGGGAGTGCTGCCCTCTCCTTTCCGTACTATAGTTTTACTAACATTTTGCTTGTACTCAGGTCAAGCAGATGGACCCGACCGCCGACGAGCAACAGGTGTCACGCCACCTCGAGGCATACTTGTTGTGGTTGTTTGGTTGGTTGCTGTTCTCTTGCAGCCACGGCGACACCGTCGACTCCCGGCTCGTCATGTACGCTAGGGTCATTACCGACAGTGCCCCCCAAATTAGCTAGGCTTCAATCGCACTTGTTGCCACCTATCGCGGCTTGTGCGATGCATGCTGCAGGTGGAGGCCAAACTCTGTCCTCACGGGGTGTCCACTGCTACTGCAATTGCGGTCGTTCGAGTGATTTAGCCTCGGACAACCTATGTTGGACGATGGTGTTCCCTATGGGCAGGAGTTGTACCATGATGACGAGGTGGACCCCCCGACTATGGGCTTGCTCTGATGCCGGTGACGGGTAATATAACTATTGTGGTTACAGACCAAACAGAGAGAGTATGTTAGTGGAGAGTTAGATGAGCAATGTTTAGGGTCTTCCCCATGGCCAGGATGGCATATATATATATAGTTACATGGGGAGTGTTTTACAACTATACCCTTACACTCAATTACCCCTCCTAAGGGCATTTATGTCATTGTACATGTCCTATCTCTGGGCTTTGCAACCTCCTAACAGGCCGGTTGGGCTTAGGTGGGGGGCCACCCCTACAACAGGAGCCTCTCATGGTGAAGGGCTTCACGGGCCGAAGCCATGTTGCCGAGCCATTTGGCCCCCTCCGTCCCTATGGCCTGTGACCTTCAACGACCTTGGGCAGAATCCTTGTTTGCCAGTGTAGCCTAGCTTCGCACCGAGGATATGGAGTCGAGCTGGTTACCAAAGCCGTCTTCGACTTCAGAGTCTTTTAGCCGTGGGGTCGGAGATGCCAGCGGAGCCGTCTGAGTGAGTCGAAAGTGAGGCGAAGCCAGACTCCTTCGGCGGACACATCAGCGAGGCGCAGGGCAGGTCAGCCCCACGTACGTAGTGTCGGAGCCAAGGGCGGGTTGGCCCCCCCCCACAGGGGCGAGCTCGAGGCGGACACACCGCCAAGGTGATTGGCGAGGTGTCTTAATGGCTCTGAGGATTGCGCCGCATCGACGGGGCCTCTTAAACCCGCGTTTCTTGAGGCATTAGGACGCGTGGCGAAACTTGCGTAGGATGTCGTGCGCTATCAGGGGGTCGCCTGGGGAGGCGTGCACGCACACGCAACCAGGCGGTGGGTGCCGTATGCGTCTGTCCGAGGGCACGGGACACGCGGCATGGCGGGACGTGCGCACACTCGACTGCGACGCCTCACCTCCCACCGGTTGATTTTCCGTCAGTTGACCTTCTGTCGGTTTGGCCGTTCCCAGCCGGAGGAGTTGGGTATACATATACCGCTACCGCAACATCGCCCTTCCACATCCATGGTTATCCCTTCCACATCCATGGCTATTTTCTTTATTGCTCTCTGCTCGGGCGGGCGCGTTCCTACCGGGGCTGTGGGGCTGTCGCGTGGTCTTTGAAGTTGAGGTGGCCTCCGGCGTTGCTGTGCGGGTTCGATTGGAGCAGGCCCTAGAGTCTTCGCGCGGACTGGAGGTCGAAGGGCCACATGCTATCCCGCGGCTTGAGGACGGTGCTCTGATGGCGTTGTAGGTTAGACCGACATTTGCACGTCTCCGGACCCCGTCCGCCAGGGGCGACCTAGCAAGACGAGGCGGAACTTGCGCCTGACCTCACGCTTTGGGTGTTACTTATGAAATGTTAACCGCATGAAGTGAAATATTTAGAATGTTAGAACGGGATATGAAGCTGCCCCCCTGCTTGCGAGGTCGGGTCGGAGGCCCGGCTGGACCCTGCGAACTTGGGTTGGCATAGACGCCGGAGTCATCCCGAGAGCTCAAGGTGGTGGTGGTTTTCGGGTTCGCCGCGTAAACTTGTAAGGGCGCGATGAGGTCCCACCTCGTGGGGTCGGAGTCGGGGTTGGAGTTGCTTCGCGGGGGCGGAGTCCACGCCAAAGTTGAAGTCAGAGTGACTGGTCAATAGCGTGCTGACATTGCATTAAAGACCCTAAGAATCATGCCGACCCCTTACGCGTAGCAGAGGGTGAGCCACATCGTGCGACCTGCATTCATTCCCAAGGGGGCGGGCATGTGGCAGGACACAATTGGTGCGTCGTGCGCTGTCAGGCTGCCACACGACCACGGTCATGTGTCCGTTTCTGACAGGGCGGTATGCGCATGGGCGGCTACGCCACTTCAGCTTCCATCGGTTACGCTTGCCAATCGCGGGGGAGGCGAGCAGTTCGTCTTCCGCCGATTATGCGTACCGGTGGTGTGGGAGGTAAAGGGGCTTTAAATACCATTTTTGGTACCACGCCGGCGTTCTCCTTCTCATACCTCCTGGTCACTTGCTTCCTTGCGCCTTGCGCTCTCGCCTTCTTTACAATCATGCGACACCTGTTACCGCTTAGCTCTCGGAGAACCATGGCTCACGGCACGCGTCAACAAGCCGACGGTAGTGCCTCATCCCGGCGGTCACCGCCGATCGAGGTGGAGTACATGCTCGAGGGGCGTGAGGCAGCGCTGGTCGACAAACAGTGTGTGGCGGCGGAAAAAACGAAGGGTCCTTGTTCCTGCGTCTTGGGCCCTACGCTCGCGATGGAGGAGACGATCCAGACCCTGCGGCGCGAAGGGAAGCTATCAGACTGCCGCAAGGTGCGGTTGCCCCCCAACGACGAGACGGAGCCACATCCGGAGAAGTCGGAGGCGGTCGTCTTCGTCGCTTATTTTGAAGCCGGGCTTCGCATCCCGGCGCCATGATCGTCGGTGTCGTCTTGCGAACCTTCGGGCTGGAGCTGGCGCAGTTGACTCCGAACGCGATAGCCCACCTTGCCGTCTACAGCTGGGCACTACGCACGGAGGCATGCTGGCCTAGCGCCTCACTGTTCGCGTTCCTCCACAACGCACGGTGTCAGCCGAAGAAGCCGAAAGGGGGAACGTTTTCCAACTTTGGCAGCGTCAACTTCGTCTTGCGGTCGCAGTGTGGGAAGATTTTCCCTGCCAACTCGACCCGGACGAAGTGGGAATTGAACTGGATGAAGCGATGGTTTTACCACCGTGTGGCAAGTGGCAGTGGCCTCGAGTGCACGAGCCGGCCGGTGTCATTCAATACTTTGCCGGGCACGCCGATTGACGATGAGGATAGGAGGAGGGCGCGGAGGCTTGTGGGGATCACCGCCCACTTCAACATGCGCGACCTCGCTGAGGAATTCGTCATGTACGGTGTGGCACCGCTTGCCAATGGGTGGCGCCTCGCGCCTGGGGGCCTTCGGCACGACAATGTTCGCCCGTCCGTGTCCTCGCTGCCGAGGCCTTTTGACCCTCGTATGTCTTGGTGGGGCGTTGCTGTTCCCTCCCCTTTTTTGACTCCACCTCTTCTCGCCCGTAGGGCTTCTCCTGGGGGATGCGGAGCGTGCGGTGGCTGTGTTCTTCGAATCGTATGCGGCCAAGGAGCACAGGCTGCGCGCTGCTGCGACCGCGGAAGCGAAGCTAGGGCGGATAAACCAGGTGTGCGAGGCTCTGGGCATTCGCGTGCCGGAGCGCACCACTCCGATCCCAAGCCAGCCCCGCCACCAAGACAACGACGGCAAGGGGAAAGGATTGCCGTCTTGCCGGAGGGCTCAGTCCTCCGCGGCCATAACTAGTGCATCGGCTGCTACTCCTGTCGGCTCTGCTGGGGGTGATCTATGGATGGACGCCGACTCCGACTCGGCAAAATACGCCAATTCGAACCTTGAAGTGAGTACAGAGGCGATTCCAGGCGAAGTGTCCGTGGGCAGCGCCGCGAACCAAGGGTGCGGCGTGGACAACCGGGGGGTGAAGCGCCACCACCTGCGTGGCTACCGAGGTGGAGGAGTCCTTGGCCTGGTCTCCAAAGGCGAAGAGGCCACGCACACGATCGCCGTCGCATCCGAAGAAGAGGTTCGCTGTGGCGGCCAGGGTCAGGGGCTTGCTGGAGTCTGATTCCAACACCGAGGCCCCATGGCCTAGTATCCCTGTGGCTCCCTCCGAGACTATGGCGATCGGGGTCAGGAGTGTGTTGGAGTCAGATTCTGACACAGAGGCCCCTCGTCCCGGGGAGCCGGCTTCTTCCGGGGGCGCTGGTATTCCTGCGATGCCCTTTGAGGCTAAGACACCCCAGCGGAGCTTGCCAGCTGACACCGAAGGTAAGCTCAACTCCCTTCATACCATATTGCGGGGCTTCTGTAGGGCTCTAACTATTTTGTTTTAGCATTAGCAGTGGCACGGACTCCCGGGCGCGGACAATCTTCGGCGGGCGAGGACGCTCTGTTGATGGCCTCGACGCCCGGCGCCCTCGATACTGCCATCGCGGAGGTAACGCGACCGAGCTTAGCGAACTTCATCCCTCGACCAGAGGTGCTGCGGGCGCGGCAGGGGGCCACGGACAGCGCGGTCACGAACCTGGACTACCTGGCGCTGCTGACGTGCGGGTCGGAGCTCCTGGGAGGCACGCTAGAGGCCTCAGAGATGGGGGTGAGTACTCGACCTTTGCCTGTGTGCTGTCACCTAGGAATTTGCTGACCGCTGCGTTGTGTAAACCCTCACCCACGGCCGGGCGTTGCAGGCGGCTCACTCCCGCGAACGGGGGGCGCTAGAGGACCGGCTGCGTTGTGCCGAAGAGCCCTTCGCGTGGCTGAGGAGGTCCACTCTACCAAGGACGACCACATCTGATTCTTGGAGGCGAAGTGTGCGAAGGCGATTTTGGGTGCCGAGGCGCTCTCGGCGGCGGCGTAGCGGGCGGCCGCCGAGGAGCGCGATGGCTTACTCCAGCAAATCGCTGCGCTGGAGGAGGAGAATGGCCGCCTTGCTGCGTCTCTTGGGGAGCGAGACCGGGCCCTGGGCGATGCCTCGGTGGCGGCGTGGGACGCCATGCTGGCTCTAGAGGGCGCCCAACCTCGTCGCGGACACTTCGTCGGATCGGCGAGGCTTCCAACCTCGCTCTGAACGCCGTGAAGTCTTTTGGGAACCATTGTTCTTTCGTAACTTCACGCCTAGCCTTTGCGCTACTCCAGCACCGGGGCTGCCGGCACGTCGACGGGCTGGCTGACCCATAGCTGGAGATGCCGGTAGGGGCCGGGGTGATGTCCGATGTCGTTCGAGCTTTCCATGAATGAATTTGGGACTATATCGGGGAGGCCGCGGCAAAGGTAGAGCTACGGCGGACCATGCGCGGCGAGGGGAGCTTTGGGCAATGGCTTGATGAAGTGCCGCGGCGGGATGAAGGCAGTGTCGCCACCGTGAGGCATGGCACGAACCCACAGGTGTGACGCCGGGGTTCTAGTGTGTAGGTGTGTGTTGCAATGTATGCTCCCCCTACCATTTTCTTTTATGAATAAAACGGAAGTTGCCACAGTCTTCTGACCGCGTGTATCTTGTGCTCTTGGCAGCTACTTGATAGGGATCAGCTGCTAGTCTCTGACCTTGTGGCCTGACGGCGTCTTCAGCACTGGTGGTGGGCCGAGGATGCACCAAACTTCTGGGCGACCCGGGCCTCCGCGGGCGAGGCTCCAGCGCGGGCGCATCTTAAGGAGGAGCCGGCCGAGTAGCAGCTCTGAATACCTGAGGACGCTTGTACATTGAGTCCTTTTCGAACCCCGTTGTAAACACTTTGATGAATGCAAAAAGTACTTTTGTTGAAGTACGCGCCCATGTTACTTTTCGTGATCGTGCTTGCCCCTGATCTAATCGTAGGACTTGGCACTCCGTCCTTGTACTTCATAGTCGAGGTAGACATGCGAGCACTCCATCCCCTAACCTTCGAAGTGGTGGCAGCAGAGCTGGCGCCTAGGCGAAGTAGACGTGCGAGCGCTCCGTCCCCTACCCTTCGAAGTGGTGGCAATGGAGCTGGCGCCTAGGTGAAGTAGACGCGCGAGCGCTCCGTCCCCTACCGTTCGAAATGGTGGCAGCGGAGCTGGCGCCTAGGCGAAGTAGACACGTGAGCGCTCCGTCCCCTACCCTTCGAAGTGGTGGCAGTAGAGCTGGCGCCTAGGTGAAGTAGTGTCACATCCCAAAATTTACTTTCTGGAAAAAATATAATTTCAAATAAGTTATTTTAAAGTATTTGAATTATATTTGGCTTTTATTTGATTTTCTGAATTTTCTGGAGTTTAAAACCTATCTTTAAAATTTAAAAATAATTTTAAAGTATGAAAATTAAATATCAACAGTAGTTGGAAATAATTTTATTTAGTCCAAAATATCTTCAGAAGCTTCTGTGAATTTTTCTGGAATTTTTGGAGGTGTTTTCATATTTTTCTGAGGCCTAAACAATTTCCTAGCCTTTTCTGAAAATAAAAATCCAATTCTAAAAACAATAATTCATTCTCTCTCCCTCCGGCCGACGCGTGGACGTCCCAGATCTGCCCACATCGCCGCCCGGCCCAATCCAGGACGCACTCCCCTCTCCCTCCGCCAAGCGGGCCCGGCCCGTCAGCCACCCCGCCTGCCCCTCCCCTCGGGCCGGCACGTGGCCAGCCCGATGCGCGCCACGCCACCCGCGCGGGCCATCCAGCCGCCCGCTCTCCCCTCTCACTGCCCCGCGGGCCCCGTCCGCCAACCACCTGTGCCCCGCTCCAGCTGCCACCCAGGCCCCGCCTGTCAGGTCCGTCGTCTACCCCGCGCCGCCTACCTTCTTTCTCCCCCATCTTTCCTTTCTTGCGCCGGCGACCGAGTCCCCCGCGGATCCAGCCTTTCCTTCCTCACCTCCCTCTGGTTTTGGAAAGCCCGAGCACCGCCGCGACCAATTCCCCGAACCCCCGCGCCTCCCTTCCTTCTCCGGCCCCCTATTTCCTTCTCTCCCCTTTCCTTCCTTTTCCAGCCGCCCGCCCCGGCGCGGAATTACCGCGCCTGTGTCCCTCCTCCGCCCCTATAAATACCACCAAAGGTCTCCCCTCTCTCCGCACCACCTCCCACTGCTCTCCACCTCTCTCCCCGAGCCCTGAGTGCCCCGCACCGCAAGCTCCCCGTGCGCGTCCGGTAAGTACTCCGGCGAGCAATCGCCGCCGCCTCGGTCTTCCCCAAAGCCCGCCGCCGCCACCCCGAGCATCCCCGTGGCCGTGTGAACCTCCCCGACCCCTCGGGCAGGCTACCCGCCACCGGATCACCGTCGCACCGGAGCACCCGTGCTGCGCCGCCGCTCCCTTCGCCGCCGGCCACCTCCGCTCGTCCCCGAACCTCGCCGACCTCACCAACAGCACCCCCTCTGCACCGGGGCGCATTTTGAACTTCACCCGAACCGCTCCGGCTACCCCTCGCCGCCGGCGCCACTGCCTCCGGCCACCTTCACCCGGCCCCCTCTCCAGCAGGTACCTCAAAAGGATTGTTTACCCTATATGGGAAGGCAACGCCTCCCCGTCCGACTGGCTAGAAGCGCGATCTTCCCCCCCCCCCCAGCTCCCTCGGCGCGCGTTCGAGCCCCTAGCTCCGCACGCTGAGGTTGAGCCTTTCTTTTAATTTTCCGCGCTGACAGATGGGCCCCACACGTCAGCGGCCGCCGTCTGCGCTGGCCACTGCCGTCTGGGCCCCACTCGTCTGCGCTGGCCACTGACATATGGGCCCGGGGTCCAGTGGGTCCCACATGTCAGAGGCTGAGCTAGTGGGCTCACGGTCCAGTGGGTCCCACATGTCAGAGACCTGCACAGTGGGCTCACTGCCAGTGGGTCCCACCTGTCATAGACTCAGACTAAAGAAATAAAATAAAAGATTAAAATTTAAATACTTTCAGTGGGTCCCACCTGTCAGAAATTTCGTAATTTATGGATTTATTCCAACTGAGAATTTCAAATGAGCATAACTTTCTCATTTTAACTCCAAATTCAGCCATTCAAAATTTTAAATTCGTCTAAAATCATAATCTATACAATTATGGCCTCTTTTTGAATTTTTGAATTTTATTTGAATTTTTTTTGTATTTATTGGTTTTGTTGCTCTGTCTTTTCGCGCGTAGAATCCAACATTGTCAAAGATCTCTCCACTCTGCAGCAGGAAGACCCAGAGAGCGTGCAAGAAGGCAAGTCTCCTTTGATCATCTTGAACCTATGATTTTGAAATGTTTTAATTATTTTAAATTATGTGCATTGCTATTTACATAAAACATTAGTTCAAATCTTAAAGTATTAGTTAATCCAACTTTGTTATGCCCTCAATTGAAGTTGATTGCCATGTACCTTTGTACCCCTAGAATTCCTTTGTCTCCATAATGAGAGTATTATAATCATTTGTGAATAATAGAATGGTAGTATAATGCTTAGTCATGCTATTTAATACCTTTAAAATCTTGAAAAGGGGAAATTATGATTTATTGTAGTAACCTTGTGTTTATAACTTTAGTGGTGATTGGAGTTGCCACTGTTTTTTTTAAAATAAAATAAAATATGGAAGTTGGTTTAGATTAGGGTGGATGGTTGGTTGGGTTGGTGCAGCAAGCACGAGATCTTGAAAAGTGTATGTTCGACCGACGCTTGTGATTGTCCAAACTGAGCACTACCGTACAACCCAAAGTCTATATGGGTATGACCTAGCTAATTAACTCATGATAGTCTAGTTTAGGTACCACCAGTGGAAATTGGGTGCCAGGGATTTACTGGTTACTCACAGTGAGGGATAGGGATTTACTGTACTCATATGGCGCAAGAGGGGGCTTCGGATTGGGCAGATTTAACCCTTCTGCGGTGAAACCTCGGCGGGTGGTGTCTAGCTAGACTAGAGTGAGGTAAAGGCTTTGTGATATTTATCTGTGTCTCATGCCAAAGGAAGCGTGGTGACTGTTAAGATAATTTATCTCTTAGGGGTAAAGTTGTACATCCTCTGCAGAGTGTCAAACTATTCGAATAGCCGTGCCCATGGTCAAGGGCGGGCAAGGAATGCATTCACATGGTAGATTTTTGGTTTTGGTTTTCAAAACAAAGTTTTGGTATTCCGAGAGTGGAGGGAACTCCTGGAAGGGTATCCTGGCAGTTGGAGCCAGAGAGGGTGGATGGAACCCGTTGTTTTCAAATCTTGATCAGTTAGAATTAATTAAACTAGTGTTGGTAGATGGAACCTTCACTATGGAATTAATGATAGTTTATGTTAAAACATTTACTTTGTTAAATTGATACCTTCGAAAATAATTAGAAGTAATTGAATTAAAATGTTGCTTTGTGCAAAAGAACCATATGGCCTTCCTTTGTCAAGCCTTGCATCTATTGTATTTTTCCCAAGACTTGTGGAGTACTTTATGTACTCACATGTTGCACTCAAAAATAATACTCAGAAGAATACGAAGCTCAAGAAGCTGGAGACTACGACTACTTTGCGTGTGGATTTGACGAAGGATTCCCGGAGTACTAGGTCGCGCTTCCCCAGTCAATTGTCTGTGGCGAATTGATGGGTCTTCACCGAGTTTATCTTTTGCTTCCGCTTTATTTCGTGTGTGCGAGGTCTTGAAACCTCATTTGTAATAATGAGACCTTTTAGTCAGTACACTTAACTATTGTAATAACACGATGCTAGTTATGTATTCATTTCTATTTAACTGTGTGCACTAGCTTTGATCTGGGACTAGTGCTGTTATACACAGAGGGTCCGGGTTCGGAAATCCGGGGTCCCGACAAGTAGACGCGCGAGCGCTCCGTCCCCTACCCTTCGAAGTGGTAGCAGCGGAGCTGGCACCTAGGCGAAGTAGACGCGTGAGCGCTCCGTCCCCTACCCTTCGAAGTGGTGGCAGTGGAGCTGGCGCCTAGGCGAAGTAGATGCGCGAGCGCTCCATCCCCTACCCTTCGAAATGCTGGCAGCGGAGCTGGCGCCTAGACAAAGTAGATGCGCGAGCGCTCCGTCTCCCACCCTTCGAAGTGGTGGCAGCAGAGCTGGCGCCTAGGTGAAATTGACGCGCGAGCGCTCCGTCCCCTACCCTTTGAAGTGGTGGCAGCGGAGCTGGCGCCTAGGCGAAGTAGACGCGCGAGCGCTCTGTCCCCTACCCTTCGAAGTGGTGGCAGTGGAGCTGGCGCCTAGGTGAAGTAGATGCGCGAGTGCTCTGTCCAACGGCTGCCGCTCTCGTACTGAGCTTTTGGAGAAAATGAAGTCCTCCAGGCTCGGGTGCGAGCGCTGCTTGCTGTCCTATCACACATGCGTGCACAGGGATGACTTCCGTACTTTCCATCGTGGAGCGCACGCGGGGACCACATCCGCGCGCCTTATTTGTACTCCATTGAGTGCGCAGTGGAGGCAAGCCTCTACTGCGTCTTATTTATACTCTGTAGAGTGCACGTGGAGGCGAGCCTCCACTGCGTCTTATTTATACTCCGTAGAGTGCACACGGAGGCGAGCCTCCGCTGCATCTTATTTATACTCTGTAGAGTACGTGCGGAGGGCGGCCTCCGCTGCGTCTTATTTATACTCCGTAAAGTGCGCGCGGAGGTGAGCCTCCGCTGCGTCTTATTTATACTCCGTAGAGTGCGCGCGGGGGCGAGCCTCCGCTGCGTCTTATTTATACTCCATAGAGTGCGCACGAGGGCGAGCCTCCGCTATGTCTTATTTATACTCCGTAGAGTGTGTGCGGGGGTGAGCCTCCGCTACGTCTTATTTATACTACGTAGAGTGCGCGCAGGGGCGAGCCTCCGCTGCGTCTTATTTGTACTCCGTAGAGTGTGCGCGGAGGCAGGCCTCTGCTGCGTCTTATTCATACTCCGTAGAGCGCGCGCGGGGGAACCTCCGCTGCATCTTATTTATACTTCGTAGAGTGCGTGCGGGGGCGAGCCTCCGCTGCGTCTTATTTATACTCCGTAAAGTGCGTGTAGGGACGACATCCACGCATCTTTGTTTATACTCACAGAGAGTGCGCGCGCGAACGCGTATCTTTGTTTATACTCACAGAGAGAGCGCGCGCGAACGCGGATCTTTGTTTATACTCACGGAGAGTGCGCGCGCAAACACGTGTCTTTGTTTATACTCACAGAGAGTGCGTGCGCGAACACGTGTCTTTGTTTATACTCACGGAGAGTACGCGTGCAAATGCGTGTCTTTGTTTATACTCACAGAGAGTGCGCGCGGAGGTGAGCCTCCATGCGGCTTTGCACAAAATAAGACGTTTCGCAAACGGTGGACTTTATTGATCTCCCGTTTGCGTGGGTAAGCTATTTACAAAAGCCAGGATACTAAACACGGACTGCTCGAGGGTGGGGATAGCTGCGACTGCTGTTGATGCAACGGTGGGGCAGGGCATGCGGGAAGCTTCTAGCACTGGATCGACCCTAGTGGACGCCTGGCGGGTGCTTCTTAGGGCCATCGAGGGCCTTCGCACTGTCGTGTCCGCCCCGGTGGACCTAGCGATGAGGGCCTCGGGTACCAAGCTCTATGCGCGGGGCGATGTCCTGGTCACCGTGGGTAGTCATGATACCTTGCGGGTTGGGAGCTTCAGGCACAGAAAGCCGTGGTGTGGGACTGCCCCGAAGGAATTGAGTGTTGGTCGCCCCAGTATGGCGTTGTATGGATACGGGATGTCGGCGACGTCAAAAGTGACGTCTTTGCTCCTAATGTTGTCTCCCCGGCCAAAGGAGACCTACGGGCATATCTGGCCTAACACCCTGAGCGGCTGACCCCCAAAGCCCTGTAACGGGATTCCCGAGGGGCTCAAGCGACTTCGAGGGATCCCCATTTGGTCAAAGGCCGTTGTGAACAAGTCGTTCATGGAGCTTCCTCCATCGACTAGGACGCGCCTAACGTCGCATCCCGCGATGGTGATCTGGATGACCAGGGGATCTTGGTGAGGGAACTCCACACCCTTGGCGTCAGCGGGCGTGAAGGTGATTTTGTGCTGTGCCCAAGCCGGCGGTGCCTGCGCTGGGTACGCTACTACGTGGTGTAGTCTCCGCGCGTAGGCTTTTTGCTGCCGCGCCGAGGCGAACTCCAGCAAGGAGCCCCCGGAGATGACGTTTATGACGCGACGCTGGGTCCCTTCCAAGGCCGGGACTCGCATGGGGCCTTCTTGGGGCTGCTACACGTAGGCCTGAATTCGCAAGGGGCCCTCTTGAGGTTGCTGCACATGAACGACGACAGGTGACCCCGCCTCTAGGGCCCAGTCCCTAGTCATGCTTTGGCGGAGCGCCGTGATGGCGGTGCATGCCCGTGTGTAGTGGTCACCTCGACCATGCACCTCGCACCATCCTCCGTAGAACTGGTCTTCTTGTTCCGCGCGGGGCCTATCATCAGGACCCCTGCCGCGTCCTCGGCCTCGGCGGCCTTGCCCACGATCGGCGGGGGCACTGTCTTCAGAGCCGTCCTCGATGTCACGGACGTAGCGAGTCCCCCGAGATTTGCGCTGGTTGCGCCTGGACCTGTCAAGCTTAGCGTCCTTGCGCTCGGGGGCATCTTTCAATGGTTTCTGCTTGCGCTTACTCTTCGCAGAGCTTTCCCCCTTCGATGGGTCTTTGTTCTTGGACGAGTCTTCTCCTTTATTGGTGTCGGGGTCGTCACCTTTGCACCTTCGTGCATCCTCCCCCGGCTTGGCATACTCTTCCATCTTGTCGAAGAGCTTCGCGACCATCCTGATTGGCTTACGCGCGTTGTATTCGGCCAACGGCTCCGAGCGGAGGCCTTGTATCGCCGCATTGATGATTGTCGTGTCGTTAACGTCCTTGACTTGGCAGCGGACCTTCGTGAAATGCTTGAAATACTCCCAGAGCTTCTTCGAGGGTTTCTGCTTGACGGCGAAGAGCTAATCCGTGTCGACGCGCTCAACGTAGTTCCCTTGGAAGTTGTTGTAGAGGCGGTCGCAGATCTGCTCCCAAGCGTAGATGGAGTTTGGCTCTATGGTAAAGAACCAAGAGAGCACTGCTCCCTGTAGCACGAGGGGGATCCCCTTTGCTTTGGTGGTGTTGTCTCCGCCTGTAGCTTCGATGGCGGTCTCGTATATGCGCACGAACTCCCGAGGGTCAGTGTCGCCCTTGTACGGCTCGATGATGCTGGGGAACTTGAAGCCCTCCGACCATGCCGATTGCTGCAGGCCCGCAGAGAGGGGGGACTCTGGACCCACGCACCGCAGTAGGACGCGACTAGACGTAGGGGCCTCGCGACTGTCCGCCCGCTCTGGCGTGGGGTCCAGCGCGACCATCGACGGGGTCTCCTTGCTCCGAGCCTCTTGTATATCTCGCACGGCTTCACGGAGATCCGCTAGCTCTCGTTGGAGCGTGCCAATGGCCTGCGCTCCTGGGCTGCCCGATGTGCCAGTGAGGTGGATTTCGGAGTCGGTGACAAGATCGACGTTGCCGCCAGAGCCGCTCACTGCTCCCGCACTGGGTGTAGGGACGGTGGCCGTGCCAGCATGAGCGTCGGTGTTACCGCTCCCAACAACCCGGTCGGCCCCATTGTCGACCGTCGCGCCAGGGGTAGGGTCGATCGTCGCGCGTGGGGTGGGGTTGACCGTCGCGCCATGAGCGTCGATGTTTGTAGCTTCCAAACCCGCGCCGACGCTTGTGCTTGTGACTGCAGACGCCGAAGCTCTGGTGCTGATGCGGGGCTCCGTCGTGTTCCTCTTCTTCTTCTCCACCGTCGATGATGAAGTTTTCTTCGATGCCATCCTTCTTTGGATCTTGAGGCTTGCTCCTGTCCTCTCCACGGACGGGGCCAACTGTTGTGGTTACAGACCAAACAGAGAGAGAGTATGGTAGTGGAGAGTTAGATGAGCAATGCTTAGGGTCTTCCCCATGGCCAGGATGGCATATATTTATAGTTACATGGGGAGTGTTGTACAACTATACCCTTACACTCAATTACCCCTCCTAAGGGCATTTATGTCATTGTACATGTCCCATCTCTAGGCTTTGCAACCTCCTAACAGGCCGGCTGGATTTAGGTGGAGGCCACCCCTAAAACAATAACCAATCATCGTATCTAATAGCTTTTGTTCTTTGTAGGTGCAGTTTGCACGCGTGTAGGTGACATGGGCGTACGACCAATTCGTGGAGCAGTTCAACTACCTCACAGGAGACAACGTGTGCTTGGAGCCACACTCCCCTCAGGAGTTACATGCCCACGCTCCTCAAAGCTTGTCCTCCATGTGCTGGCACGACCAGGACTACTTGCTCACTCGTAGGGCACTTGTCTTCGATGTCTTCATCGAGGAGTATGTGCCACATCAGGTGATGCGCCAGTTTGGCCTACAGTAGGTGGTTTCAGTACCAATCGAGTGGCATGTGCCCTACAACATGCACACATTATTAATCAGCATAGATGTCCCTCTTTTTACTGCTGTCTTGTACCCCATGACTTCTATCTACATGTTACATCTTGCTGGCATAGTAGGAAGGGAGTCAAGCGCAGCACGGAATGGGGGAAGAAGATGGATACGTGGGTAGGGCAATGGGAGGACACGCTACAGGACTGTGTGCAAGAGGACACCCCCTTCGACCACACCACATACGAGGAGTACCTTTGCTGGTACTCTCCTCAAACATGTACCAGGCTGGTACTTGCTGCCAACCCATCCCCAACACCACGTGTCCTAGCATCGACCGACACATAAACTGTGCACTTCACGCAGGACGAGCACCACATAGTACGCTATTTCGTATTTCAAAAACTTCGCTTCTGCCAACCCCTTATAGGTTTCACCTTATCGTGTTTTCGTTGCAGGTGGGCATTGGTACTGAGATCGAGAGGGACTCCTACTCCTTGTTTCAAAGGACGACCGATAGTGCGGAGGTCACATGCAAGGAGGCGGCTGCTTGATCGTGCGAAAATAGCACACCCGCAAGTGCACGGGTTGCCACTGAATAGCGGCGAGTGTCGTGTTCTCCACAGGGACTAGACTGAGGCTACCGATGCTCAGCTAAAGCTAGGTCAATCGAAACGGGGGAGAACTAAACCTAAAACAGCTACTAAAAAGATCGAAGGAACTAACTACACGAACGAACCAAAAACGACGGAACGAACGACCGTACGAATGGACGTCGTACGACCGAACGAACAACACGACAAAAGACTAAATGAACGACGCACAAAAGACGACACGAATGACACGACGACTAAACGGACACAAGACTACCAATCGACAATCTAACTAGCTACTGACCGCAAGATAGACTGAGGGAGACTAGAAGCACAGAGGGAGTCGAGAGAGAACGAGGGAGAAAACGGTCGACGGCTACCTAGACGACGACGGCACACGACAACACAACAACGAACTACTATAAACACTCACACGACTTAACGACCGACCGACCGCGAGAAAGAAAAGAGAGAGGTCGAGAAGCACAAGAGAGGGTCTAGAAGCACTAGATGGGTTGAGATAGCAAAGGGAAGGGAAAAAGTCGCCGGCTAGCTAAATCGTGCTAGACAACACACAAACACAGACATATTCTAACAATGACAACAGGACAAGCACAGGTCACGAACACTAGACAGCACTGAACACAAACTAACCATAAACACAGTGCATACATCTCAGTGAGCACATCAACCACATTCACAGACATAGACAACATGCTATCCAAACATTCACAGTGCACAATTCACCATCACACAGATCACATATCAAAAGTAAACATCCATTGGGCAATAGAAATTAACAAACACTAATAGTAATTCAGTAGAACGGTAATTGAGAACAGAAAGTAGAAATACGAAGAAGGATTGGAGCATGAACCGAAGAAGGAGAAGGGGCAGAGGGCGCAGAGGAGAAGGTGAGGCTGTCGGCGGCGAAGCACACGTCGGAGAAGAGGAAGAAGTCGGAGAAGGCCGGCGTCGGTGGCGATGGAGAGTTGGCGGCCGGGGCGCTGAAGGGGACGCAGAGGAGAGGTCGGAGTCGCGGTCGCCGAGGTTGGCGTCGACGGCTGGTGAAGCAGACGACGGTGGCTCGCTCTCGGTGAAGTAGATGCGGCGGCGCTCGCCGGTGGTGCGCCGATCTGGAGAGGCGACCAATGCGGGCGGTGGAGGACTGGTTTCGGCGCAGCAGTTGGAGGGCGGCGGCACGGTAGGGAGAAGCTGCGGGTGGAAGCAGGGAGGAAAAGGGAGACGGCGGTGGAGATGAAGCAAGGCGGCGGTGAGGTGGCCGGAGGGAGAGCAAGAGGCGATGGCGGCGCACTGGTGGGGGGAATGGCGAGAGGAGGAGGAAGGGTGAGGTAGGGAGGCGGAAGAGGAGTAGGGAGCAGAGGGGTGGCCGGAGGCGTAGGAGAAGAAGGGGGAAAAGCTGCGGCCGTGGTGGAGAGAGGCGGGAACAAGGGGCGGCCGGTGGAGTGGAGAAGGGGAAGTGGCGGCGCAAGAGGAGGAAGAGGCAGAGGAGCGGTTGGCCGGAGGGAGAGCGAGAGGAGGGGGCGCAGTAGAGAGGCGGCGGCTGAAGAAGAGGAGGGGGCGACCGGAGGGAGAAGGCGCACGGGAAGTGGGGTGAGGCGGCGGCGCGGTAGGGAGAAGCGGCCGGAGGGAGAGGCGGCGGTGAAGAGAAGGGGGAGGCAGTGGAGAAGGGAGGCGCACGGGTGGCACGCCGGAGAGTCGGCCCGGCCTCGCCGGCGGCCGGAGATGAGGATGAGGAATGGGGGGAGGAGAAGGAGGCGCAGGGGAGACAGAGAAAATGCCGGGCTCAAGGAATTCCCACAGGCGGCGGCGGCTTAAGGGTTTGGGGAATTTTGGCATTTGCAGATTAGTCCACATTGTTTCTAGGGTTTACAAATTGGTCCTTCTCCCTTTTCGTTTCTTCTGTTCTAGCCCTCCGGAGATCCGTTTTCAGCGCGGAAAAATCCTACACGCTCGTGATGACGCATACTTCTGCACGGAGCAGCCCGAAGGTCCAGATTTGTCGTTATGCGCCTAGATCGCGCCGGCCTGCAGTAAAATACAGAAAAATGTAAAATGGTCCATTTCGAGCATTTAAATATAGAAAATAGTGCAAATGATGAAAAATGGTCCTAAAATGCGAAATATATGAGGGTAAAATGACAGGTAATTATATATAAAAATGACGCATGTCATACCCCCAAGCTTAAACTTTTACTTGTCCTCAAGTAAATGACATGAAATTATCGAACCCGGACAACAAGTAATCATGAGGTAAAAGACTAGTTTCATGCATATAATAAGTCAAAAGGCATTCAACAATGTAAATGAGATTATCTAACCTAAGTTTTGAAGACCATCCAAGATGAGAATGAACATTCAAGCAAAGATGCCAAAGTGATAACTATAGCATTCGACCAAATCAAGTTACACACTCAAGTGTCAAAATACACTCAAGTGATCACATGAATCCAACCAAAATTGTAAAGCATCGGGACTAGGTATAACATCAAGAATGAGCATAGCTAAGAGTCATGCTAAGGCATATGCTATTTGAAATAAAGAGACTAACACTTGTATGATATTTATGAAAAAACCCACACTTGAGCCATGATACCTTAAATTTTTGATGATTTTAAACAAGTTATAAACACACACAATGGGCAAGTGCCGCTTATTCCAACCCTTGGGCTAGCTAGCCACTTATTCACACTCACACTTCACTTGGGCAAAACATTGCCACTTATTCAACACATTTCCGAACCAATGTGACAAAGTCACTTATTCAACTCACTCACTCCTTGCAAAACAATTTTTTTTTCTTTTCTCTTTTTTTTTTAAGATTAAGCATCTTTAACCGGTTTTCATTAATGCTAAGTAACACGTGTCCTAAGACATGGATACCTAGATAATTCAACCAAGTTATTGGCTCAAGATAGGACTACCCCTTTCACAAATTTTACACTCAAGTAAAGTATCAATATCTAAAATAACATATGCCAAAGCATGAAACTAAGATATAATCATTCAAGAGGCTATGACTAGAACCAATTCAATCCGCAAATGGTCAAAACACATGCGTAACTCGCAATGAATCAAATGCTATAGGATCACAAGGTTTCTAAGCACATCAAGGATAATAACCAAAGCTCAAACTTTAATATGATGCCAAGTGACTTAAGACATACAAGGAACTAATGACAATATAGCTCAATGAAATTTCGGCATGACCTTTCTTGTTTAATCATAGCATGGGCTCACATGGCAAATATATACAATCAAGCATAACATGAGAGCAATAATAAAGGCCATATATCATCAACATAAGTATCATATGAAGCATAAGAATGACCACATATCATCAACTACACGACAATAAGCTCAAATGCTCACAAATATAAACAAACATGCTAGAACATCATCCATACACATACAAGTCCTCCCCCAAGCTTAAATTGAGCAATGAATCAAGAATGCGCATAAAGGGGTAAGAAACAGCTCACCGGGTATATATGATGTAGTGGAAGTAGACTAATCATCCCATGACTTCTCGCACGTACAAGGATGAAGATCTAGCACGGGACCTGAAATAAAAAGAAAGAAAAGAAAAGAAAAGAGGAGAAACTAACAAACAAAATGGAAATAAAAGGAAAAAGAGAAGCTCATTTGGATATAGCGGGAGGAAGGCCAAGGACGGGACATGGAAAAGGCACATGTCCGCCCTCCTCATGAAGCAGCATGCCTCGAAATCCACCTGGATCCCAAGGGATGTCGACTCGAGCCAAGTCTACTCGCAGTCGACGGTACACAAGCATAACCCTGGAAACCAACTCAAAAACATGGCAAGTATGTGTGATAGGGTTGACACCCTCTAAGTCATCAATAGAATATCCAATCATGTAGGTATATCGATAAAGTACATAATGAGGACTATAAATGAGATAAGCACAACTAGTAATAGCATATGTCTCGTCTGAGCCAAGGAAATCGAACCTGAGGTGGTCGGGGAAGAGTTTCCATACTACCTGAAGTGTAGGCGAAAGAGAATATATGGTAGTAGAAACCTCCAGAGGGGCGATGTTGACGAAAGAAGTAGCCGGTGGTGGATCAATAGAAATGTGCTCCTCCTCGACATCGGAAGCAGCCCCCTCATCAAGATGTGGAACCTCAGAACTCAAAAGCATATCCATAATGAATTCGTCATCATCTGGCACAAAGCTCTCATCATCTAAATCTAGCTCATCACAACTCAAGAGTGGATCTACCGCAAACTCATCCTCATAGTCAGGAGTGAAACAATCATCATCAGAAGGTAGGTCCTCATCATCTAGCTCAGTGTCAACATAAGGATCATCAGAGTCAATAGGCGAAGGATCCGACTGAGGTGCCTCTAGGTGTGTCTGCAGTGTCTCCAACAATAGACCCTCGCTAGCAAGATCAGGTGTAAGACTAGTAGGCTGACTCTCATCTCTATCCAGAACTATCTCTGTGGTGCTAATGGAAGGCTGTGAAACGGCAAAACTATCCACACAAGTAGACCTGGTGCTCATGATCGCCTCAATCTCGTCCTGAATCGCCATCGCACGGTCACCACCAGGAGGCACAGTCATCAGTTCCTTGCATAATGCATCAAGTCTGGCAGCCTGATCTACATGTGAAGGAGGTGGCTCATGAGACTGCTCTAAGGACTCATATATAGGAACTGTAAACTGGCTCAGTGAAGGTACAGGTGAACTACAAGCAGGAGGTGTCAGGTCTAATGAGAAGTCACTACTCATTCTTCTCTCGGAATCTCCTATAATCCTAGAAATCCTCTCCTCAAATCTGGACAACTCATCGAGCTCAGGAGTAGGAGTCTGATGCTGAGGTACAGGATAGTGCTGATGTGACCAATGAGAAATATCCTGATCTCCGAATCTAAAACCCTGCAATGGTATACTAGAAGAAAATGATGAGATATCAGGGTTGTTGTTCCCATATGACAGACTCGAGTGCTCAGGCCATCCAGGGTGATAAGTGTCAGGGTATGGCCCACTCGGCTGAGCAAAGCTCATCCCGCAACACTCTGGAGTGGACAAATAACCACGCTGGCACTCAGCGGGTGAATGGCCCTGAAAACCACAAGTCTGGCATATAGGAACAACTAGAGAACGAGCGCCTGCTAAACAACTATACTGATCATGCCCGCTCTCTAACACAATACCTCGCTCTAAAGCATAGCGTTCTAACTGACGAGACAATAGATTTACCTGTTCTTGAAGAGTTTCATAAGTGCTAGGGGTGCTCATAAAACCACGAGAATCAGAATAGTAAGCCATAGCCTCAATAAGTACCTATATCAATCAACCTGCGAGAATGGATACGAAAATCGCGAAAGAGAGAAGCAACTAGAAAAGGGTTAGGGATTAGCAATATATCACAAATATGAACAATAACAAAAAGAAAGAAAAGTCAGCACAAACAAAAAACAAGCAAAAGCAAACAAACGACCTAGTCTATAGCCTAACACTGTCGCTCTAAGCTCATCCCCGGCAACGGCGCCAAAATGCTTGATCGTGCGAAAATAGCACACCCGCAAGTGCACGGGTTGCCACTGAATAGCGGCGAGTGTCGTGTTCTCCACAGGGACTAGACTGAGGCTACCGATGCTCAGCTAAAGCTAGGTCAATCGAAACGGGGGAGAACTAAACCTAAAACAGCTACTAAAAAGATCGAAGGAACTAACTACACGAACGAACCAAAAACGACGGAACGAACGACCGTACGAATGGACGTCGTACGACCGAACGAACAACACGACAAAAGACTAAATGAACGACGCACAAAAGACGACACGAATGACACGACGACTAAACGGACACAAGACTACCAATCGACAATCTAACTAGCTACTGACCGCAAGATAGACTGAGGGAGACTAGAAGCACAGAGGGAGTCGAGAGAGAACGAGGGAGAAAACGGTCGACGGCTACCTAGACGACGACGGCACACGACAACACAACAACGAACTACTATAAACACTCACACGACTTAACGACCGACCGACCGCGAGAAAGAAAAGAGAGAGGTCGAGAAGCACAAGAGAGGGTCTAGAAGCACTAGATGGGTTGAGATAGCAAAGGGAAGGGAAAAAGTCGCCGGCTAGCTAAATCGTGCTAGACAACACACAAACACAGACATATTCTAACAATGACAACAGGACAAGCACAGGTCACGAACACTAGACAGCACTGAACACAAACTAACCATAAACACAGTGCATACATCTCAGTGAGCACATCAACCACATTCACAGACATAGACAACATGCTATCCAAACATTCACAGTGCACAATTCACCATCACACAGATCACATATCAAAAGTAAACATCCATTGGGCAATAGAAATTAACAAACACTAATAGTAATTCAGTAGAACGGTAATTGAGAACAGAAAGTAGAAATACGAAGAAGGATTGGAGCATGAACCGAAGAAGGAGAAGGGGCAGAGGGCGCAGAGGAGAAGGTGAGGCTGTCGGCGGCGAAGCACACGTCGGAGAAGAGGAAGAAGTCGGAGAAGGCCGGCGTCGGTGGCGATGGAGAGTTGGCGGCCGGGGCGCTGAAGGGGACGCAGAGGAGAGGTCGGAGTCGCGGTCGCCGAGGTTGGCGTCGACGGCTGGTGAAGCAGACGACGGTGGCTCGCTCTCGGTGAAGTAGATGCGGCGGCGCTCGCCGGTGGTGCGCCGATCTGGAGAGGCGACCAATGCGGGCGGTGGAGGACTGGTTTCGGCGCAGCAGTTGGAGGGCGGCGGCACGGTAGGGAGAAGCTGCGGGTGGAAGCAGGGAGGAAAAGGGAGACGGCGGTGGAGATGAAGCAAGGCGGCGGTGAGGTGGCCGGAGGGAGAGCAAGAGGCGATGGCGGCGCACTGGTGGGGGGAATGGCGAGAGGAGGAGGAAGGGTGAGGTAGGGAGGCGGAAGAGGAGTAGGGAGCAGAGGGGTGGCCGGAGGCGTAGGAGAAGAAGGGGGAAAAGCTGCGGCCGTGGTGGAGAGAGGCGGGAACAAGGGGCGGCCGGTGGAGTGGAGAAGGGGAAGTGGCGGCGCAAGAGGAGGAAGAGGCAGAGGAGCGGTTGGCCGGAGGGAGAGCGAGAGGAGGGGGCGCAGTAGAGAGGCGGCGGCTGAAGAAGAGGAGGGGGCGACCGGAGGGAGAAGGCGCACGGGAAGTGGGGTGAGGCGGCGGCGCGGTAGGGAGAAGCGGCCGGAGGGAGAGGCGGCGGTGAAGAGAAGGGGGAGGCAGTGGAGAAGGGAGGCGCACGGGTGGCACGCCGGAGAGTCGGCCCGGCCTCGCCGGCGGCTGGAGATGAGGATGAGGAATGGGGGGAGGAGAAGGAGGCGCAGGGGAGACAGAGAAAATGCCGGGCTCAAGGAATTCCCACAGGCGGCGGCGGCTTAAGGGTTTGGGGAATTTTGGCATTTGCAGATTAGTCCACATTGTTTCTAGGGTTTACAAATTGGTCCTTCTCCCTTTTCGTTTCTTCTGTTCTAGCCCTCCGGAGATCCGTTTTCAGCGCGGAAAAATCCTACACGCTCGTGATGACGCATACTTCTGCACGGAGCAGCCCGAAGGTCCAGATTTGTCGTTATGCGCCTAGATCGCGCCGGCCTGCAGTAAAATACAGAAAAATGTAAAATGGTCCATTTCGAGCATTTAAATATAGAAAATAATGCAAATGATGAAAAATGGTCCTAAAATGCGAAATATATGAGGGTAAAATGACAGGTAATTATATATAAAAATGACGCATGTCAGCGGCCCAGGCTTTCCGTCATGTGGTAGCTCAGGCCGCATGTATTGTTGGCCTATTGTCGTGCACCAGGATCCTTGAGGTTAACACACAGATGCCTGGTCGACAGTCTGTAGGTCTGTAGGCGTCGTCCCATCCGACAGCAGAGCAGGCAGGAGGCTCAGCGTGGCCACGTCCAACACCGCCACAGCTTGACAAGGCCAAAGGGTCTAGCTGGGCACAACCCCATACACCGGCAGCGTCACAGCATGTGGGTCATCTGGGACCCCACCTTCCACATGTAGCACACGGAGGGCATGTATGACCCACCGTACTTCCCTTCGGATGGCTTTTCACGTGCCATGGTGCTAGCCGAGGGTACATCATGTCTCTATTTTTTGCTTGCATCGCCTTACTTGATGAGCTAATAATATTTGCACTACAAGTCAAGTGCCCGCTTTCGAATCAGGGGCCTGCCCAGGCGCTGTAGAGACCCACGACTTCCTTGTGAACCCGGACCAGACACCTCCTGAGGTTCTCTCTGGGTCACAGCTTGGCGGTGCACTAGTACCCACACAGGCAGCAGTGTTGTCCACCCTACCAGCTTTGGGGCCCCGTCAAGCCAGGGCTCCTGACCGTCTTTCGCCCTCAGGGCCGAGGCCCCGACACCCAGCACAGAGGAGGCCCAAGCGAGGCTTTACAGGAGGACGTGGAGCTGGAGCAGGCTGTGGCAACGCAGGAGGGGATGCTAGGGGTGCTGTTGGGGGCCTAGTAGGGTCGTCCCCCTGTACAAGCTGTATTTTTATTCTTCCTGTGATACTTAAATTTTGTACTTAATGTATCATATCTATAGTACTATTGTGTTCTTATTTTTACTTGTCTGTACAATATATGTTCGTTCATCAGATATCGACGGCTCTAACTGAATGCACAGGACACAACGAAGCAATAGTGCAATCAACAAATGGCAACCGCAATGAAGTGTTAACCATCAAGTTACATGCTTTAGGAGATCAAACAAAACTACATACAACACGGGAGAGTACCGTTGTTCAAGCTTCTCCAACCATGCCTACTCGTAGAAGGAGCGTCACACTACCCACATAGAGTGTTCCATGTGGTTGGCTGTCATTGTAGTGGCACACACATATGTAGCTAGGGTTCGCGCAGCAGCATGTGGGATCATAGGTACTTCCTATGTTCATGACCTCCTTGTTGCCCCTCTCGCGCTGCATCTGTAGGCGGAGGTCATCGTTTTGCCGCTCCTCAAACTCTTGGATTCGGTCCCAAATTGTATCCATGTACATGACAACATGGCATTCATGAGGAGGATCGATCCAGCGGACAAAGTTACATTTTGCTATCTACTACAAAAAAAAGGGTTAACCTGCAATCTCTATTACCAATAACAGAAAATAGACTATTTGCTACTTGTACTCCAGAGTGTGGGCATTAGAAGAAATGTCGTCTGCCATCAAATGTTCTGTCCATGACCTGCATGACCATGTCGTCCCTGTGTCTGCATTGCAGCCATACTGGTTGAGCACGCTTGTTTGGCATCAAGTGGTAGTTAGGGCCAAAGTCCTCCCTCACTTTAGAGGAGAAGGTCATGCTTAGGCGTCCCCGGTTCGATTGGCCCATAGTCGTCTGCCATGGTATGTTACTGTAGGCCCGAGAAGGTTCTTCTTCCTATGGTTGGGAGGGTCGAGTGGTCCTAATTTCGGAGGGTGGGGCATGCATTTTATAACCCGGGGGGAGACGCGGCATGATTTCTGACACAACATGACAACACTTTACCTTACCAACTTTTCAGATCGACTTGACAACACAGACCTCCTTGGCTTTTCATACCAAAAAATGGACTCTATAAAGCAAAATGTGAAAACACTCTGCAATGTAAGATATGACAACACTCTACCTCGACAGCTTCTCAGATCGACATAACAACACTATACCTCCTCAGCTTTTTAGACCGAAAAGACATGACTCCGCAAACTAGGATATGAAAGGTCCTCACAATGTAAGACATGACAACACTCTGCCTCACCAACTTTTTAGATCAACTACAAAACACTAACCTCCTTGGCTTTTCAGACCAAAAAGAAGGGACTTGCAAAGCAAGACATGACAACACTCTACCTCACGACCTTTTTAGATCGACATGACAACACTTTACCTCCTCGTGTTTTCAAACCGAAAAGATAGGATTGTGCAAAGCATGACATGACAAGTCCCTGCAAAGTAAGATGTGACAACACTCTGTCTCGCCAACTTTTCAGATCCACTTGACAACCCTGACCTCCTCAGCTTTTCAGATCAAAAAGAAAGGACCCTGCAAAGCAAGAGGTGATAACACTCTGCAAAGTAAGACGTCATAACACTCTACCTCGCCAGCTTTTCAGATCGACATGACAACACTATAACTCCTTAGCTTTTCAGACCGAAAAGACAAGACTTTGCAAAGCAGGACGTGACAGCTCCATGCAATGTAAGACCTGACAACACTCTGCCTCGCCACCAACTTTTCAGAAAGACGAGGCTACACTCTACCTCGCAGTCTACTGACATGAAATTAAACACACCATGCCAACCCTTTGGCTTATAAAAGGAGGTGGAAGAGATCAGGAAGATAACACTACACAACTAAACCCAACACTACATCAAAGTTTGCTTCACCACGTCGAGATGGACAAGTGGCAGAAGAAGCAATGGGACAAGATGATGAAGCAATGGGAGGAGACCCACGAACTAGTAAGGTCTGTTGTGGCCCGCGATGAACAAGGGTAGAGCGTGCCAGGAGGGCACCTCCCCGCAATGACGCCCCCCGTAGTAGCAACTCCATCCCGAGCGATCACTGCAACACCTGCTTGAGGGAACCCACGCAAAATTTTGAAGTCTAAGCAGCGCCTCAGCCTGGGCATACATTACTGGGGTTGCGTGAACTACTCTTCTTACTATTCCGACCACCGTTGGGACATAAGCAGCTATCGGCAGATGGTAAGGACTAGTTATAGTGTGTTCTACAACTATTTCTCTTTCAAAGTACGCACTAACAACCTATCCTATGTACCCATAGAGTCCGGGACCGCTATGTGGCTACCGTAAGTGGATTGACTTAAAGATCCACCGACATGATCAATGGACTCTCAACTTCTACGGGTAAAAGGGCCTGTGAGATCTGAGAGGAGGAACGCCGCAACGACGAGCAAACCGAGTGTATATGTTGGGAGATGGAAGCTCATCTCAACGGGCGCACACAGGGAGCGCGAGGCTCGTGGGAGGGAGCACGACAAAAAGAGATAAATAGCGGCCATAGCCAAAGAGGCCGCTAATGAGTTCAACACCGAGCTCACAAGGAATGGAAAATGGCCCCGGTTGACGCAGTAGATCAGGCTATTCCGAACCAGTCCCCGAAGGTCCAATTTTTTCCATTCCAAAAAGGCGCATATGTATCTAGGAGTACTTCGGTTTGTTGCATCGTGCATGATGCTATTTCTTATGCATGTAACAAAATCTTGTGCGCCGTGTTATTCCCAGCTTTATTTATAATCTATTTTAATTTGCAACATCAAATCTCGTCGTTTTTTTGTATTCAATTCTTTGCGTACCAAGATATCGAACAACATGAGCGGTATTGTCTACCATCATGTTGTACCACACAGTCCACATATTAGTCATTTTTTTGGGGATGCAGTATGCATCACTTCTGAGACAAGGCCTGGAAATATTATGTGGGTGTTTATGGTGGATATATACGCTGAAGTGTCAAAGATTATTAGTCCATATATGTATTTACGCTCTGCTAAAACGATGATGTTATATATGGTTCATAGATAGAATCTCTATTTTTAAGTTATGGATAATTCGTGATGGATTAACTTAAAAGATTTTTAACTATGTATAATAAAAAAGGCTTCTAACGCTCAATTGACAACAAGTGGTGTTGTCGTCTAGCGGTTGGGCGATAGCACCTCCTGTCGTCCAACAGTATAGCTACGACCTTTCTGTCGCTTGGCCATAGGGCAATATATTTCAGTCGTCCAATGGTTCGGCTACAAAAGGATACTTTTGCAAAAAAAAAATCACATGCATATTTCTATATTTTCAAATCAAAAATTATTTTTAAAAAATTCGCTGCCCTTATCCCCGCGAATTGCGGCGCTGCAACTTTACAAAGTATGTGCCACTGCTTTGGACAGAGGAGCAAGGTACCAAAAGCATCTTCTTTGTTCGTTCTATTGTTTAACCGCTGTGTTATATTGCTCTTGTTGCCATCGTTGCAGGAGCCAGGAGGCATGGCGCAGACATAACTGTAGCTGCAACAGTTTTTTTCCCTATTAGCAGCTGTTGGCTGTTGCTACATGATACTTAGCAACTATTATTATCTGATATGGCGACTAGCAACCAAGTTTCTAGTGACAAGTTGCGAGCTAATCAGGACTAAAAGTGTGTACGGGCAAATAATTTCGGTTAAATTCCAATTTACAACTAATTTAGCTAATTTGAATTCAGCAGAATTTCAACCGATAATCTGCCGACATTTTTTGAAATTTGAATTCTGGTTTAAAATTTTCGGCCAAAATTTAAAACCGGTGGTGTGACCTATCCTAGCTAGCACCCGTTCAATCAACCTTTGGTAGATACCGACGATGGAGTAACGCGCATGGAAAGGAAGAAAGGCAAAAGCAACTACGGTACGAATTGTGCGGAAGAACGTCTGCACATGCCTCGGCAGGCTGGCGCCGTCACGATCGTGGCGCCCAGACAATAGCAAAACCGTCGGTGCGTACCCTTTCGGAGCTGGCTGCCATGCACGGATCGCAGCCAGGAATTAAACAAAGGGACCAGCCTAGAGAAGAATCGGATCGGTGCCCTCGCAACCACGCCCAGCACGCGCGGGTGGCTCCTTATAAGAATGCGTGCAAGCTGCCGATCGACCAAGTACTAGCAGTACTTAACGGGACCAAGAGATGGAGAGGAGAGAGGTGTTGGCCGGCTGGTTAGCTCCGTTGCTGATCATCTTGGTCGCCGCTGCTATCCATGCCGAGGCAGGAGGACTGGCCGTCGTCGCTGTCCAGGAGGGCGGTGCGCGCAGCGAGACGGCGGAGACGGCAATGGCGTGGCTCATGGGCCCCTCGCAGCGGCGCACGCTGGAGGATGGCATCCAGCCGGAGCTGCCGGTGGATGCGGGGCTCCACCGCCGCGTCCTGCAGATGGCAGGCGGCAACCCCTACCCGAGCGTCCTGAAATCGGATAGGGCGGCGTGCAATCCGAACTGCCCGGGCTACAGCGGACGACCGTACACCCAGACAACTTGCACGTATAGGAATCAGTGCCCCCAGGGTAGTCACGGAATAATTGAAAACCGTAAACCGTAATAAGTAGTATAAATGAAAACCGGCAGGTTCCTCCTGGAATAATTGAGCCGGAATGTGGACACTCGGTACTAGTACATGCATGCACGCGTCAAATGCGAGCGGTCCTGTGTTCTCTCGGAAAGGTGTCGCCTTGTGAGCCTCGCTTCTACGTACGGCCACAGCATACCGATCACTGTGTGTATGGTACGTTGGGGTAGTCAAAATTGTGGTTTCCATTTCAGTGTGATTAATATGTGCAGTAATAATCATGTAACAGCAGCTACTTACCTTGCATCCTGTCGCTAATCAGGAATATATTTTATGCGTCGATTTTGATCACTGTTGTACGGGTGGCCCCCATCTAAGCCCAGTAGGCCTGTTAGGTCCGAAACAGGACATGTGTAATGACATAAGAGCCCCCAAGGGAAATACTCATGTGCAAGGGTATAACTGTACAAACACTTCCCATATGAATATATATATGTGGCATAGGCCACAGGAAAGAGGGCTCAAGCCATTCATTTGACTCAACTCTCCACTACCACACTCTCTCTCTGTTTGGTCTGTAACCACAACAGTTGGCGCCGTCCGTGGGGAGGACAAGAGCAAGCCTCCAGATCCGAAGGAGGATGGCACCAAAGAAAGCGTCACCGTCGGCAGCGAGGAAGAAGAAGGTGGAGGCGGCGAAGTCTCGCGCCAGCACAAGGGCTTCGGCTTTAGCAGCCGCAGGTACGAGCAGCGGTGTAGGCACGACGACCAACCCCGCCACCGACGCGATGACCGACCCCACCAGACCCACCCCGACGACCACCCCCGGCGATGGCAATGCAGGCGCATCCATTTCTCCACCCATCGCGGAAGCGGGGAACGGCTCCGGAGTACTCCGCGGCAACATGGCGGGCGACCTGGGAGCGCAGGCCGTCACCATCGCCGTACCGGTAGCGCCGCCAAGCGCACCGACGACCCCGGCTGCGCCCGCAACAGAATCGGCCCTGCTGGCAGCCCTCGGCGCGTTTCAACAGGAGCTAACAGACCTCCGCGGAGCTGTGCGGGATATGCAAGAGGCTCGGAGCCAACCTCCCTCTCCGGCGGTGGCGGCCGAACCCCCTACGTCTAGCCGCGTCCCATCGTGGCGAATAGATCCGGAGTCCCCGCTCTCCGCAAGTCTGCAGCAGGCGGCTTGGCCCGCGGGCTTCAAGTTCCCGAACGTCATCGGGGCCTACGCGGGTGACTCCAACCCGCGAGGTTTCGTGCGCGTGTACGAGGCCGCCATCGAAGCCGCTAGCGGAGACGACACCACGAAAGCAAGAGGGCTCCCCCTCGCGCTACAAGGTGTGGCGCTGTCCTGGTTCTTCTCCATCGCGCCACAATCCATCCATGCGTGGGAGCAGATCCGCGGTCAACTCTGCAGCAACTTCCAGGGAAACTACGTCGAGTGTGTCGATGCGGACCAGCTCTTCGCACTCAAGCAAAAACCTGGCGAAAGGCTTCGGGATTACTTCAAGCGCTTCGCAAAAGTGCGTTGCCAGGTCAGGGACGCCAATGAAACGACCGTTATCAACGCAGCCACACAAGGTCTCCGCCCGGGACCACTCGCTGAGTACAACGCGCGGAAACTGCTCAAGTCGGAGGCAGAGCTCTTCGACAAAGCGGAAGCGTACGCTCGAGCCGAGGAGGACGTGCGGAGGCGCCACGGCAACGACTCCGATGCCAGGCGAGCGGAGGGCTTGACACACAGCGGTAGCGCAAGAGACAGCAACGGCGGGGCGCATCAAACCCCACCAGCCGACAGGCGTAAGCCCCGGCGCAACCAGCGACGACCCCAAAGGGCCCGCCACACCCTGGCCGCGCAGGGTACTCCCCGGGGAGCCGTCTCAGCCTTGCGTATCGCAGGAGGACGCCAAGCAGGGGGCGATGCCAAGCCGCGCGCGGAGCAGGAAATCCTCAAATACGGTAGATGGTGCGAGGTGCACGGCTACGGGAGCCACTTCACGCGGGCATGCACCGAAGTTGCGGCAGTACGGCAGGCGGCGGCCCATCCCTCCCGCGCTCGATCCCCCGGAGAGACCCAGTACCGCGACATTAATGTTATCGGGGGAGGCTCTTCGTCAGGCGCTTCCTCGCCACAACTACCTCGGCGAGCATCCCCTGGTAGCATCACTTTCACGTCAGCCGACGCCCAGGGCGTAGAATTCCCCCATCAAGATCACTTGGTCATCCAGGCCAACATAGCGGGATGCGACGTCAGGCGTATTCTCGTGGACGGAGGGAGCTCCGCCAACATTTTGTTCGCGGAGGCCCTTGATCGTATCGGAATACCTCGGAGTCTGTTAACAGCCTCGGAAGCCCCACTCCAAGGCCTCGGAGGGCAACCTCTGAAGGCTTTGGGTCAGGTCTGCCTTCGAGTCTCCTTGTGCCAGGCCGATAACGCCAGGACCGAAGAAGTCGTCTTCGACGTCGTGGACGTCTCATATCCATACAACGCCATACTGGGCCGGCCCGCCATCAACTCCTTCGAGGCCGTCCCACACTTCGCATTCCTATGCATGAAGATTCCGGGGCGGCGGGGCGTTATCACCATCTTTGGTGATCAGGATATGGCTCGGAGCATCGAAACCGAAGCTGGACGTTTGCACCGCAAGGTGCACGCCTTCAACAAATCCCCGGCGGACACAACGCCATCCGCCCCAGGTTGGACACCAAAGCCCCACCCGGAAGACGGAGTGAAGAGGGTGCCGCTCCGCGCAAGACAGTTCGTATCCATAGGCGAAGACCTTCCTCCGCAAGTAGAGCAAGACTTGCTCCGAGTCCTCCAGGACAACATCGACGTCTTCGCATGGTCCCCGGAGGATATCCAAGGAGTGGACCGCGCCCTCATCGAGCATAACCTCGCGATCCGCCCCGACGCCAAACCCGTCAAGTAGAAACTTCGCCGTATGTCCGCAGACCGGCAGCAAGCGGCCAAGGTGGAGGTGGCGAAGCTCCTTCGAGGGGGGGTTATCGCGAGGTCCAACACCCAGGCTGGCTTGCCGACCCGGTGTTGGTTAAAAAGGCCAGTGGCGCCTGGCGCATGTGCATCGACTTCACCGCCCTCAACAAGGCATGTCCGAAGGACAATTACCCCCTACCACGTATAGACCAGCTGGTCGACGCAATCGCCGGGTGCGAACTCATGAGCTTCCTGGACGCCTATTCCGGCTACCACCAGGTCTACATGGCCAAGGATGACGAGGAGAAAACCAACTTCATTACACCGGTGGGAACATTCTGCTTTGTGAGGATGCCCTTCGGCTTGAAGAACGCGGGCGCAACTTTCACCCGCCTCGTCGCGCTGGCCCAGGCCGTCCAGCTTGGGAGAAATGTGGAGGCTTACGTGGACGACGTGGTAGTAAAAACCCGGCAGCTCGCTTCACACGGCCAGGATCTTCACGAGACTTTTGACAACCTCCGGAGAGCGGGCATCAAGCTCAATCCGGACAAATGTGTCTTCGGCGTACAGGCGGGCAAGCTGCTGGGCTTCCTCGTATCCGGGTGAGGCATCCAGGCGAACCCCGACAAGGTTGACGCTATCCTGGGCATGGAACCCCCCAAAACGACGCGGGAGGTCCAGAGGCTGGCAGGACGCATGGCGGCCTTGAGCCGTTTCCTCTCTAGAGCAGCAGAGAGGGGCTTGCCATTTTTCAAGACCCTCCGCGGCTGCGACGGGTTTCATTGGGACGACGACTGCGCCAAGGCCTTCGACGACCTTAAAAAGCACCTCGCAACCCTCCCCACTCTGGTGGCCCCAGCACCAGAGGCTCCCCTCCTACTCTACCAAGCTGCCTCGGCCACGGCAGTCAGCGCCGTTCTCGTCCTGGAAGAGGGCGCGCTTCAGCGGCCAGTGTATTTTGTCTCTGAAGCCCTTCAGGGCGCCAAGACGCGATATACCGAGCTCGAGAAGCTTGCTTACACGCTGGTCATGGCATCAGGAAAACTCCGACATTACTTCCTGGCTCACCCGATAACGGTGCCATCATCGTTCCCTCTGGCGGAGATGCTCCACAACAAGGAGTCCACGGGGCGAATTGGGAAATGGGCGACAGAGCTGGCCCCATTCTCCCTAACATACGCCTCTCGGACGGCGATCAAGTCCCAAGTCCTGGTGGACTTCCTCGCAGAATGGACCCCCCCAGCTCAGCCCACCCTCCAACTCGAAGACCCGGTGTGGACACTTAATACCGACGGAGCGTACGGTGTTGCGGGCGCAGGGGTGGGCGCCGTTATTATCACCCCAGAGGGGCAGCGCCTTTCTTACTCGGCGCGCCTAGCGTTTCTGGCTACGAACAACACGGCCGAATACGAGGCGCTACTCTTCGGCCTCGAGAAGCTCAAAGCGATGGGAGCAAGGCGAGTCCTCGTCCGCACTGACTCCCGGCTAGTGGCGGGCCATGTGGACAAGTCATATCAAGCCAAGGACCCGGAGCTAGCCAAGTATCTGGCAGCCGTACGAGCGAAGGAACAACACTTCTTTGGTGTCACGGTGAAGGCCATCCCTCGAGCGGATAACGAGCAAGCTGACGTCCTGGCCAAGGCTGCCAGTCAGCAACTCCCAATTCCCGAAGGGGCATTTTTCGAGACCCTGCCGGCGGCGGCCATAGCACAAGATAATCGGGACGCGACCCTCGTCCACCAGATCACCCAGCAGGGCGACTGGTGGGAGCCCCTCCTAGCCTTTTTGCAAGGCATTACGGAACCGGATGACTCCTCCGAGCTCCGACGTTTGCAACACCGCGCTAGGTCCTTCCAGGTGCTCGACGGGGCGCTTTACAAGAAGGGGGTCTGCGCACCGCTCCTATGGTACCTCCCGCGCGAAGAAGGCAAACACCTCCTCGCGGAAATTCACGCGGGTCTCTGCGGCTCGCACCTCCAACCAAGGTCTCTGGTGGGCAAGGCATTCAGACAGGGTTTTTATTGGCCAACAGCCGTTGCGGACGCCCAGGACCTCGTGCGCCGTTGTCAAGGTTGCCAATGGATGGGAAGGGCTATCCACAGGCCCCCGACAAGCCTCCACCCCATACCCCCGGTGTGGCCGCTGGCGAGGTGGGGCATCGACGTCGTGGGACCACTTCCCAGGGCCCCAGGGGACCTGCGGTTCGTCGCAGTCGCTCTGGAGTACTTTTCCAGGTGGCCGAAGGCGGTAGCCCTGGCCAAGATTACCTCGGCAGCTCTGCAGCGGTTCCTCTGGCAAAACATCATATGCCGGTTCGGCGTGCCCAGGGAGATCACCGTCGACAACGATCTGCAGTTCGATGCAGCCCCATTCAAAGAATTCTGCGGCAACATGGGCATCACTCTTTGGTTCACCTCGGTCGGCCACCCACAGTCCAACGGGGCGGTGGAGCGAGCAAACGGCGCCATCTCCGCCGCAGTCAAAAAGCGCCTCGTTGGGTCACCAAAAGGGAAATGGCCGGGCAAGCTCCACAGCATCCTCTGGTCCCTTCGCACAACGGTCACACGCCCAACGGGGTTCACGCCCTTCAAGCTCCTCTTCGGCGACGAGGCGGTCACACCAGAAGAAATAAAGGCGGGCTCGCGGCGGGTCCTCGTCCAAGCACCGGACAAGGAGCGCCAATTGTCCGTGGATCTCCTTGATGGAGACCGGGCCAGCGCAACACAGCACGTCATAAAATACGCGCGACAGATGGTGCGCGGTCGCAATCGTTCGCTGTACCCACGCGAATTCAGACCGGGCGACCTCGTCCTCAAGAGGGCACTCCACGCGGAGACGGTAGGCAAGCTCGAGTCCAAATGGGAAGTCCCGTACATCGTCGCGGAGGCCTTGCAGAAGGGAGCGTATCGCTTAGCCACCTTGGAAGGGCACACGCTCCGACACACGTGGAATGCGGACAGGCTACGGAGGTATTACGCCTAATTCAAGCCCACAAGGGCAAGGGCCTTCCCCGGCTTCAGCAGACGTAAGCGGCTAACGGTTAGTGCCTTAACCCTTGTAACCGCTCACCCACGCAAACGGGAATTTAATAAAGTGCATTGTTCATGCAAGTTCTCCCGTTTTCATATTAAAAGCGTGCGAAGAGTCACCCTCGCGTGCACTATGCACAAGCATGAATAAAAGACGCGTGGGGGGACGCCTCCGCGCGCAGTCTACGGACTCTAAATAAGACGTAGCATCGAGGTCCGCCTCCGCACGCACTCCACGGAGTATAAATAAGACGTAGCGCGAGGTCCGCCTCCGCACGCAATTTCACCACCCGCAACGCGAGGAGGTTCGCCTCCGCGCGCAGTCCAGGGACTCTAAATAAGACGTAGCGCGAGGTCCGCCTCCGCACGCACTCCACGGAGTATAAATAAGACGTAGCACGAGGTCCGCCTCCGCACGCACTCCACGGAGTATAAATAAGACGTAGCGTCGAGGTCCGCCTCCGCACGCAATTTCACCGCCCGCAACGCGAGGAGGTTCGCCTCCGCGCGCAGTCCACGGACTCTAAATAAGACATAGCGCGAGGTCTGCCTCCGCACGCACTCCACGGAGTATAAATAAGATGTAGCACGAGGTCCGCCTCCGCACGCACTCCACGGAGTATAAATAAGATTTAGCGTCGAGGTCCGCCTCTGCACGCAATTTCACCGCCCGCAACGCAAGGAGGTTCGCCTCCGCGCGCAGTCCACAGACTCTAAATAAGACATGGCGTCGAAGTCCGCCTCCGCACGCACTCCCCCGGAGTATAAAGAAGACGCAGATGCTATCCCTGCGCACTCTACGGAGTATAAACAAGACGCGAACCCCGCGCACGCATGGGCGTCCCCCCAGTGCGTACTCCTCGGAGTATAAATAAGACGTGGATGTATATCCCACGCACTCCTCCGGAGCATAAAGAAGACGCGGATGCTATCCTTGCGCACTCTACGGAGTATAAACAAAACGCGAACCCCGCGCACGCATGGGCGTCCTCCCAGTGCGTACTCCACGGAGTATAAACAAGACGCGAACCCCGCGCACGCATGGGCGTCGCCCCAGTGCGTACTCCGGACTATAAACGCGACGTGGATGCCGATCCCACGCATCCTCTACCAACGCGCTCGCGCGTCTACTTCGACTAGGCGCCAGCTCCGCTGCCATCACTTCGAAGGGTAGGGGATAGAACGCTCGCGCGTCTACTTTGACTAAGCGCCAGCTCCGCTGCCACCGCTTCGAAGGGTAGGGGACGGAGCGCTCGCGCGTCTACTTGGACTAGGCGCCAGCTCCGCTGCCACCGCTTCGAAGGGTAGGGGACGGAGCGCTCGCGTGTCTACTTTGACTAGGCGACAGCTCCGCTGCCACCGCTTCGAAGGGTAGGGGACGGAGCGCTCGCGCGTCTACTTCGACTAGGCGCCAGCTCCGCTGCCACCACTTCGAAGGGTAGGGGACAGAGCGCTCGCGCGTCTACCTCGGTTAGTCTGGGGCCCGAGACGCAGTGTTCGCAAGCTCGTTTGCACATACCAGAACGGGGGGCGACACGATACCCGCGCCTTGCACGACCCGCCGGCTCGCAGCATGTTACATAACAAGTACATGGGAAGATCGTTGTTTGGCCCCAACAAGATTGTTACATTCCAGAAGTGGACAGTTACATTCCAGAAGTGGACACACGCGTGGCATGGAATGCGCCAACACCTGGCTATTCCTATGAGTCCGCGCCGTCTTCGCCGCGCCGAGCGCCCGCGTCGCCTGCGCCGCGCCGAGGGACCTCTTTGAGCCAGCGAAGCACGTCCCCCTCGTTCCGCAGCGTGCGCCGCAAAGCAACCGCGGCGGCCCCCTCCCCGACATAATTCCAAATCCGGTCATGAAAGTTTCGGGTCGCGGGCTCGGTGGCACGAACGGCATCAGATATCACCCCGGGCTCGGTAGGCAAATCGAACCGAGGGTTCGCCAGCTCATCGACATGCTCGCACCCACCGGCGTGCAGCAGGGCGAGGGCAAGCCCAGCACTCATATAGCCGCAGTGCGTGCCGAAAGCCTTGGCGCCAGGAAGGACAACGCTCGAGCCCTCTTCGATTCTCCCAAGCGTCTCTATTAGGTCTTGGCGGCCATGGGTGGCGTCCTCCACATGCACACGCAGCCCCCGGAGGGCCCGCTCCAAGGATTCCATCGCATTCCACGTGGAGGAACACGCGTTATCCCAGCATAGCGCCCTCTCCGCAGCGGAGGCGGCAAGCTGTTCCTTCTCCGCCTCCAGCATGGAGATTTGCTGAAGAAGGGCGGTCCGCTCCTCTGTCGCAGTGCGCTGGGCCTCCTCCATCGCGAGGTGTGCGGCTACTGCCGCGTTCTTCGCATTCCTGCCGACCAACTGTGCGTCGGCAACAGCCTCGTCCCGCTCCGCCATCAGCACTCGAATGACCTCGTCCTTGGTGGCGTTGGCGTCGTCCGCCACGCGCAGCTGGTCCTCCAGTACTCTCCACTCGCGAACGCGAGCCTCTTCAAGGGCTTTGCTAACGGCGAGCGTCTACATGACGTATAAGCGGGGGTTACATCGCATAAGCAAGGGGTATGCAGCGAGAGCGGAGACCATTACCCTCATCTCGGAGGCCCCCAACGCGAGCGCCAAGAGGTCGCTCCCGCAGGAGTGCAGCGCATGTCGATCTAGGCGGGCGCCAGCATACTCGGCCACCTCGTTCCAGGCGCGAAGCGTTTCCCACCGATGTACGAAGTCGGAGACGTCAGGCCCTCCAGCCCCCGCCCCAGTGTCTTCCGGAGCAGTTGGGGCGCACACAGGCCCCGGCTCAATCAGGCCGGCGACATCGCGGGGCCCCCCATTGCTCGATTCTTGCCCTCGTTTGGGAGACCCTATCTCGCCCGGCGTCGACGGAATCAGCGAGCAAATCGGGGAGAGTTTCGCGAAGTCGCGCGACGAAAACGAACTACGCCTACCTCCGGTCACCTCTGCCGCGGCCTCCACCTGGGTTAGGAGCGCCCCACTGGCCTGAGGCGCGACAACCCTCCCGGCTTCAGAAGCATCCCCGCTAGCCGTCAGGGCCGCAGTCACTGGACCCGCCACACTGAAGCGGCCCCGGGAAGATGGCGGCGATTGCACCCGAGGCCATTTTGCCTTTGGAGTCGTAGGTGAAGCCTCCGTGGCTACCTCGGCAGCCGCGGAAGCCGCCGTTAGCAACAGCGCGGCGGCTGCCGCGGGAGGCGACGAGGCGTCATCCTCGAGATCGGCGGCGCGCATGCTCGTCGCCTGGCCACCATATACGGCCTCGTCGGGAGTTACGCGACCCCCCGAACTGGTCGGTCTGAGCCCAGCGCCCGTCTCGCCCCCCATCCTCACGTCCTCGACCGGCGGTGAGCTAAGAGCAATAACCTCCGACGGGACCCCGCTCCAAGAAGATGGCGCGGCCACCGTCGCACCACCCGGTGATCCCGCAGGCACTAAGCGCTCCGGCACGGGGATTCCTAAGGCCTCGCACACCCGATTAATCCGCCCTTGCTTCGCCAAGAAAATCGTAGACTCGCGGGCCTTGTGCTCCTCCGCCGTGTACGGCCCAAGTATCGCAGCTACGGCACACTCCGCATCTTCCAAACGGCGTACTGCAAGCACAAGCGGAGGGTCATATTTAGGGGTTCGCAACCACCCACGCGGTATTTGGCATAGCGCAGGGACACTTACAGGGCGCGGAGGGCCTATGAAGCGAAGACACCCCCGGGTGGACGCCGTCCTTCCGATCGGGCCCTCGCCGCTCGTATTTCCAGTTGTAGGCAAGCGGGGATATCCCGTACATGGTGAACTCCTCCGCGAGGTCACGCATGTTGAACCGGAGTGCGATCCCAGCAAGCCTCCGCACCTGCTGCTCGTTGCTAGGCCGAGGCGTCACATTCGGACATCGGTCGAACGAGATCGGCTCTCCACGGCTCCGGAGGCCGCTCGTGCTCGTCACGGTGTAGTAGAACCACCGTCGTATCCAGCCGGTCTCCCACTTTTCCCGCACAGCCAACGCGGGAAACAGGTGCGCGCATTCCGGCCTCAGCACGAAGTCCACGCCGCCGAAGTTCGAGTAAGCCCCCCTTCTACTCTTCTCGGGTGGCACCACGCGTCATGCAGAATGGCGAACAGCTCGGCGCGAGGGCGAGTACCCTCCGTCCGCATCGCCCACGTGAAGATGGCTAGCTGTACGATCGCGGTCGGAGTTAGCTGCGCCAGCTCCAACCTGTATGCTCGCAGCACTTCACGAACAAGGTGTGTCGCGGGGATCCGGAGCCCCGCGTCGAAGAATGCCACGAAGACGATCGCCTCCGACTCCCCCGGGTTCGGCTCCACTTCGTCGCGCCCGGTAGGCGAGCCCCGGCACGCTCCTCCAATTTCTTCTCATGAAGAAGGGTCCGGAGGGTCTCCTCCGTGACGCGGCTCCGCCCCAGCACGCGGGAGCAACGACCTTTGGACCTTTTCATGGCATCCCAGTGTTGGGGAGTTTGCTTCCTGTCGCGCGGGACCAGGCGGTACTCCGCCGATGGTGGCGTCAGGCACCGCTGGCTAGACGAGGCGCCCTCGCTAAGGTGGCGCGCAGGGTCATCAAGGGTGGCACCCGTGCTAACTGGGAGGTCATTGCGCGCAGCCATCTCTCTCACGGCGGCGGGCGGGAGCGGAGGGAAGATTACCAGCAGGGGGTGCAAGAGTAGCAAGGAACGCACAAGCAATCAAGCAGCCAAGGGGAATGACTGCATGCCCACAGGGGCGGGTTATAAAGCCCCTCGTCTCCCCCACAGGCAGAAGGTCGAGCGACAGAATAACAGCGGTTCGGCTACCCACGATCGGGCAGTGCAACCGCTGGAAACTACGGCAGGCGGCGGCAGGTGGCTGCTCCGCGCCCGACGCACCCATTCACTCCCGCCGCGTGGCCGCTTTTCCTGGGGAAAAGGCAACGGCCGTGGTCGTGGGAACGCTGGCACCCCACGACGCTCCAATTACAGCCGGCCACGTGTCCATATCCACTGCGGGATAGGCGGGGCAGCCGGGCCAGCCTACCCCTGACAAGGGCCGGCGCGATTCCAGGTGTCATTAAAGCGCACTCCCGGACCAAGCAACCGCTTTCCCGCGCTGGCGTCACCTCGCGCGAACGCATTTCCCGAGACTCGACCGCCAGAGGTAGCCGACCAAGTCGGCCTCGCCCATAAATGTCTGGGGCGCGAGGTAGGGCATGCCCGAACCCCGGCCCGGTCGAAGAAGCCCTCGGCCTACTCGGCGTCTTCGGCCTCGAAGCCGCGCCCGCCCAGGGTGCGGGCGACGGGCCTTGCGCAAGCACGACCTCGGCCCCGTCGACGCCTTCGGACTTCCCAGCGCCTTCGGCCTCGAGGCCGCGCGAGCTTCGGGACCCGAAGAGGCGCGATTCCAGGTGTCATTAAAGCGCACTCCCGGACCAAGCAACCGCTTTCCCGCGCTGGCGCCACTTCGCGCGAACGCATTTCCCGAGATTCGACCGCCAGGGGCAGCCGACCAAGTCGGCCTCGCCCATAAATGTCTGGGGCACAAGGTAGGGCACGCCCGAACCCCGGCCCGGTCGAAGCCCTCGGCCTACTCGGCGTCATCGGCCTCGAAGCCGCGCCCGCCCAGGGTGCGGGCGACGGGCCTTGCGCAAGCACGACCTCGGCCCCGTCGACGCCTTCGGACTTCCCAGCGCCTTCGGTCTCGAGGCCGCGCGAGCTTCGGGACCCGAAGAGGCGTGCGAACTATCCAAGTCATCAAGCATCATAGGCCGATGGGACGGAGGGGGCCAAAGGACTCAGCGGCATGGCTTTGGCCCGTGAAGCCCTTCACCATGAGAGGCTCCTGTTGTAGGGGTGGCCCCCACCTAAGCCCAGTAGGCCTGTTAGGTCCGAAACAGGACATGTGTAATGACATAAGAGCCCCCAAGGGAAATACTCATGTGCAAGGGTATAACTGTACAAACACTTCCCATATGAATATATATGTGGCATAGGCCACAGGAAAGAGGGCTCAAGCCATTCATTTGACTCAACTCTCCACTACCACACTCTCTCTCTCTGTTTGGTCTGTAACCACAACAATCACAATGCCCAATTGTATATGCTTAGCTTTAAAGATATATAACAGGGTTCATGAGTAATCATTCATCTAACCATTAATTGCCTACCTCGCGCGTGTATGTTTCTGGCTAAACCCCAAACCTTGGCATTTGCATCTGGAAAGTATGGTCAACTCGATCGGGCGCCCCAAAGCTAGCACCTTGTAACAAGCTGCAGTGTGGCACGATGCTAGCTACCCTTAGAATTTTTTCTAAATAATCTATTTTTTACTTAAAAATACATAAATATACCGATGTTTTAATTAATTACAAAAATAGCCTCTAGTCGCATAATCATTGTACGACTAGAACTTGCCGTCCAACTGTTGGACGACACGTAGTAGTAGGGGAACCATTGGCGACATAATTACATTCGCTCAACGGTCGGGCGATTGCAATCCTGTCGCCCAACGGTATAATTACTGGACGGCGTATATAATTGAGTGCCTGGCTGACCGCACCGTTCTCCACCGACACCGCGCGAGCAAAAGAGAAGAGAGAAGAGGGAAAGAAAGAAGAGAGGTGAGTGAAGAAAAAGAGAGGAGAGGAGAGGAGATGAGGGGGAGAAAGAGAGGAGGGGGACGAGCCTACAGAGCACAAACAATTCTCAGTACCTTAGTACTGGGGTTAGGTAATAAGGATTTAGGTATCCACACTGAGATACACGACGAACAAGAGAGAAAGCATGCACAAAGAAAGATTTAAGTGAAACATTAGCATTAGACATATTTTGACCAACCTGTCAATGAGGTGTCAGTTCGACAACAGACGGTCTGACCTCAGCAGAGCTGGTCTAACCGCTGACCGAGAAGGAAAAACTGGTCGAAAATGATCTGACTGTATGCGTGAAGCTGATCTGACACTTACCGATCTAAACACACAGAGACTACTAATCGAAAATCTCTTAAGAGGTTGGTCCGACCGTGGGAAACAACTGGTCGAAATTCTTGTTCGACCACGCTGGTCCGACCACGAGAAGGAACTGGTCGAACACTCTTCCTTATCATGTCCTTTATTTCTTTCTTTGCTTTTCTAAAGCATTATTGAACCAAATGTACATTTTTACCACAATGAGTGCACTGATATTTGACTTGATGAGTGGTCATATCCATCATCTTCACAACACTTAGTTTGGTAGGGAACTCCTTTGCAGTACCAGCAGATATAAAGACAACTTGTTTTGGTTCATGTTCTACCTCAAAATTTCCTGATTTGAGTACCTTTTTCTTAGCATATTAAATTAAATTAAATTAAATTAAATTAAATTCTAGACCATAATTTTTCACACTAGTTTTTGACTTGTCTAACATCATATTCAGATTTTTTTTTCCAAAAGAATACCTCTCTAAAGTATTCTTAAGGTACCTGTTTTCTTTAGACAATGAGGAATACGATGTACAATTAATAGATTCATCAGTAAGATTTTTAGAAGCACTAGCCTGAAACACTCTCTCCTTTTTAGCAAAGTCATTAAGTTGTCTAGACAATACTTCTATTTTAGAGTTAAGCTTAGGACAGTTAGAGTAAGAAAGAGTTTCATGATAGAGCATTTGTTAAATTGATTCCTGAGATGAATTAAGTTTAGCTTGTAGCAACTCACACTTAGAACATGATTTAGAAGAGTTAGACTTAAACTTTTCAATTTTGTCATTAACAAGTTTTAACTTTTCATCACAAGACTCGTGATTTAGAAGAGTTAGACTTAAACATTTCAATTTCGTCATTAACAAGTTTCAACTTTTTTATCACAAGGCTCATGTGCCAATTTTAATTCATCAAATTTATCCATGTAACATGTATGAAGAGATATAACATTATCAAGCTCAATTAACAAGCTAGTGCATGAAGAACATGAATCATCATCTGGAACCAAAGCTCTTAACCTAGCAATTTCTAAATTAAGATTTTCAACAACAAGATTATTTTCTTTCAATTTCTTTTTGGTCATTTTCAATTCAATAGCAAGTTTAACCAAAGCATATTTAAGCCCATCATACGACAGTCTTACCTCATCGGGATCGTTGTAGTCATCATTGTTGTTATTTTTGCCATAAAGCACGTACCTGTGAAGTCGTCGGTGTTCTTCTTATTGCCTTTGACATCATTATTGTCGTGGTCATTATTATTGATGTTTGCCATAAAGCACATACCCATGAAGTCATTGGTGTTCTTCTTCTTGCCTTTGACATCATTATTGTCGTGGTCATCGTCGTCGCAACTCTCAAAATCTACATCACTCAAATCAAGGTACTCAATAGCTGCTAGAACCTTGTGACGAAAAAATCCACCCTTGGTGTTACTCTTGGATGGTCGATGACGATCAGTCCTATCTTCCATGACAACTTTTCCTTCGAGCTTGAGGTAATCCATCTTAATGTGGTCTGGCTCACCACACTCAAAGCATTTGATCGGACCTAGAGCTCCTCCTCACTTTCACAACCTTAGATTGTTGAGAGCATTGTATGATCATGAGAAGGTTAAGACCAAGTCCTCTTTAGGAAGTTGCTTGAACTGATCATCTAAAAAGAAGGACAAATCAGACAAGGAAACACAGGACAAAGCACTCGATGGAGCAGACTGCATGGGGTTAGTCACAAGCACTAAATGTGAAAATTTATCAGTCTTAGATGGCAAAGTTTCTATCTCATAGGTTTTCAATCTAGAGTATAGATCATCCATGGTAAGAGTATCCAGATCGACGGTTTGATTATCTCCATCAGCTGGAATAACACCAACTCCACACAGATTGCTCATAGATTATCTATAGATTTACCAGGTTTCATAACAAAATCCAAGTACTCTTTTTTATAAAGTTTCTTACGCACTTTCTTAATATTAGTCGTTCCTTCATGATAATCACAAAGAGTTTTCTAGATTGAGTGAGCACAAGCAATATAAGCTACATGATCAAATTGTTTGCGAAAAATCCCTCGAAAAAGCAAGTTACAAACTCGAGCATTTAAATCAACATTTGTTTTATTTTTGTTCATAACATCAGCAGGAACAATATAAGGTTGAGAAACTTTTTTCAAACATCATTACCTTGAGTCTCAATGTAAGCTTGCCTACGACACTTCCAAAACACAAAGTCAATACCATCTAGCATGGGGAGATGATTCACATACCTCTCTAATTTCATCACTACCTCGCTCTAATACCACTTGTAGAATTGAATACTATAATCAGAGGGGTGTGAAAGATTGTCACCACCTTTTTGGAATCTCCTAATGATCGATAAAGATTTCAACCACTCGTCGATTACTCTGTTCGTCCCCTCTGATTGATTTCTTTGTTCATTGTCGTAAGATCCAATCCACTTGCAATTACCAACACTCTTCAAGCAAATGGTGAATCAGATTGATTCAAGACTGTTTTTATTGTTGGAATTTTATGGATTTACAAAGTTCCCTCATAAGCACCTCTAAAAGCCTTCTCGACAAAAGCCCTCTCAAAACCCTCACAAGCTTTTTCCCCGAAAGCCCTCTGAGAAACCCCCCTTTAGCCCATATCATCTCCCTGCTTTTATAGACTAAAGTACAAACCATGTTCACCTCAACACATGGACTCAAAATCTTATCTCTACCAAAAATCAAGGGACCTGAAACCCTTTCTAACACAGATTTTATTCAAACCATCAATCTTCTCAATTATGGACTCAACATAAAAATCCTACCACAACACGTGACAAAGCCTCTAGGACCACACCTTAAGTATCTACATCATGCACTATCACCATCCGTGTCAAAGCCTCTTGGACCGCATCGCTCGTAGCTTCTCCACGGATCACCACCTTTGATCTCCATGCGTTCTAGCATGAGCCCGACCATCTCGCATGACATTCTCGATAGCCTGGACCTCAGACTTCCCCATCCTAGTCCTGATCCTCCTTGTCACCGACCATGATCGCTTCCACGCCAATCTGCGCATGCAAAGACCGAAGAACGTTTTCCACCGGCATAAGTTCTTCCAACTTGACCGACATTAGCACACACACGCATAACACATCCTTGGCTATCCATAGAAAATAACCAAACCATCCACGAACACCAACCAGGTCTTCCACAACCACCAATTCCATCGCTATCCAGAAATCAGCCTTAAATCACTCAACATGACTACTAGCTCAACAAGTACTTGAAAACAATAAGTACTCGAGAATTACCATCGCTCCGTACAACACACTCAGGAATCACAAGCATCGCTACCGACCACAGAAGCACCGAGTACCGACTACCAAGTACCGATCACATATCATAATTTTTTGATAACCAATCATAACGCCTACAGCTACTGATCATCGACCATCGAGTACTGAGAAGAACAAGGTGGAGATGTTCCCGACGGATAGTGTGGAGCCGCACTGTCGCGTTCTGGCTTGTAGAATTGAATGTCCTTCAGAGTTTCCAGGCGGGCCAGCGTGCAGGCCACGTTGTGCAACAAATTTAGGCCTACCCTACACCAGGGACTACTACTTGGCAATATATCACTGTCGCAACTTACGATTACACGTAGAATAAGCGCACGCCCCTAACTGACCCAAGAAGCCAACCGCTCCACCATCCCACCCCATGCTCAGTTACTAGCGTTTGTTAATTCTAGTAAAGTTACTATCGTATGTACATCAAATTATCATCTATAATGCATGAAGTTACTTACAGTTATCATCCATAATTCATGAAGTTATTGCCGTGTGTGAGTGAAGTTATTGCCAACATGCATGCATTGAGAGGAGAGAGAACCATGCATATCAATAGCAAATAACTCGTACAGAAAAGTTACTACTGTGTGTGAGTAAAGTTACTGCCAAACACATATATAGTTATTGTCCATTTGTAATGCTATAAAACTGGCAGTAACTCTATATGTATTTGACAGTAATTTCACTCATACACGATAGTAACTTTATATCACATGATTTTTCACATCGTCAAAACATATTCAACATGGACATTGTTTTGTTAAGCTCATAATGATGAAAACAGATCGTGGATTGGACTTTTGATGAAAGAGTTATTGTATTTTTTAGCTTGTAAACGAAATAAAAAATCACAAGTCAAGTGTATTTATGCTCTTCTCTTTCCTGCTTCATACATGCAAGTCAAGTTAAATTCATTTAGGTCTTTCCTGCGTCTATATCATTAATGTTTGGGTATACGAACCGTCTGTGCTAAAGGTTAAATATGCGCGCCTAATCCAGGTCTCTTCTACGTACGTACAATATGGCTTCTACTATTCTTGTGATCATCTCCTTCCTCTCATCTGTTCATCAAGAATTGTTTGGCCGGAACCTTACACAGGCAGCCAGCAATTTGCATCTGGAGCAGCTTCTCCGCACACGCCCTGCTCTCCTTCCCCGACTTTCTTGCATCCGTCAGCTCGACCTGATCATCCACCGTCAACGGAGGTGTCTCACTGCCGCTCAAGAAAGGGAAACAGCCCTTACCCTGGTTCTTCTCCACAATGTGCGCAAAGCGGAAGAAGCTCTACACGCATTGGAGAGACTGATGGATAGCCTTGACGATCAAGCAGAAACGGCAGATTCTGAGGAATCTTTTCATGCTATCCTCTACGACATTATGGGCTATGCTACTGATTATTTGCCCAGGCTGGAGGAGGAAGTGCTGAGGACAAGGGCAATCTTAACGGCGTTCGAGAAGTCAGCGGCTGATCCTCCAAGTCCCAAAGTCGAAGAAGAAACGTACGAAGCCCAAAAGATTACAATCTGGGAAACTCTTTACCTGTGCGACTTTTGTAATAAATTTGCCTCTAATTGAAACTAATAAATTTGCCTTTAATTTGTGATCTGTTGTCTCAGTAGTTCTGTAGTTAAGTTATTAGAAGCAATGTGTACTTATATATTAACCTCTGATCATGAACAGAATATGACAGACAAAGGGACATCACAGACGGTTCTTGTTAAAAACCGTCTGTGATAGTCTACACAACACAGATGGTTTTTTTAATAAAAACCGTCTGTGATACTTTAGTATCACAGGCGGTTCATCGGTAAGAACCGTCTGTGGTACTCGTTTTATCCGACGGCACTAACACAGACGGTGTCCAAATTAAAACCGTCTGTGTTAGTGTCAATCATAGACGGTTTAACAAAACCATCTGTGATTGGCCGTCTAGTATTAGGCTTTCTGTAGTAGTGACTATACCTGGGAGTGGGAGTACAATGTGTATATATATATATATATATATATATATTCTCTCTCTCTAGGCAAGATTAAATCACTCCTTTGTTTTAACACGCAAAGAGTTTTACAAAAAATCCACAAATAAAAAAATTCTAAAATTTTTCACAACCGAGAGAAAAAGAAAAAAAATCTTTCGTGCCTATCAGATGGCCCACGTATAACAACCTATTACGCCCCGCGGCTTCCGCGCGCGAGGAGGCCCTCCACGTCACCCCCAGCGCTCCGTCGCCCGGCGCGTGGCCGCGGAATTTGCGTACGGTCGGGAGACCTTTTTTGCAAAAAAAACCCCTGCGTTTTCCTAAAATTACGTAAAGGTCCTCGGTTATCGCGAAAAGGTACTTGCCAGTTTTTTTAGCCCCTCCACTTTGCAGGATAGCGCCCCACGGTTTTCTAAATTACGCACGGGTCCTCGTTTGTTTACGTACAGATCCTCGATTTTTTACGAAAAAACCCTTTAGCTTTTTCGGAAATACGTATATGCCCTCGATGTTTTTTGAAAAACTCCTCACAAATTATCGCCTCTTTTGCTTCGGTACACACGGTGGCTGGCGCGGCGTGGCGCCGCGCCTATGAGGCTAGTGTAAATTACGCTAGCTGATATGTCTGCATGCATGCATATCGTCCATCTTCTTCTCTCTCTCTCTACCACGCCGCGCCTATGAGGCTAGTGTAAATTACGCTAGCTGATATGTCTGCATGCATGCATATCGTCCATCTTCTTCTCTCTCTTTCTTTCTTTTTTCATTTTTTTTTCCAAGCGATCTTCTTCTCGCCGAAACATGCATGGTCTGTCATCGATCTTCTCGTCCGAATTATTTTTGATATTGGAAACCTTGTCCTCATTGAGCTTCGTGAAACCAACTGTGCATAAATATTCCACTGCAACACAAACTCGCATTGAGACTTTTTTTTAATATAATAGAGACGTTATTTTCTGTATAAATTATTGTAGAGATGTTTTTTAAAACATCACATAAACATCTTCCTATTCTATTGTGGCTATGAAATATAGAGATGTATTATTAAAATGTCTCTATATCCTTTGTGATATTTTATGGAGACACTTTATTGTGTTTCTAGGGGAATAGAGACATTTATAGTGATTTTAAATTATGTTACTAGCATGGTGAATCATAGAAAATAAAATCTAAACAATGTGCAAACTCTTGCAAAGACTAGTAATTATAACACAAAGATGTCTTCTTGTTGTCGCACGTACATAATACGAGCTCTTCACCTCCAATCACCGTAACAAAACTTTATCGGACTTTGACTCTTTACACACCCAACAAAGGCAAATCTAAACATTCGTGCACACACACACAAACCCGACTTCCTTGACCTCGCGACATACCTAGCGTGATGCAGGAAGGCCGACTCAACTCTCACGTGTTCTCTTGGATTTTATTCTTATAGCTTTTGATTTTTATTATAGTAATTAATTTTTAAATAATATAAATTTAAAGATAAAAATCTATAAATTGATTATAGTATACGCTATACCGACATTAGTTATATCGGTTAAAATCATATGTAACTATCTCTCTTCATATTCTTTCTCACAAACAGTCAGAATTCAAAAGACAAAAATCATAAACCATACCACAAAAGACTTACTTAGCTTTACATTTACAACTTGAAACGCACGCACACACGCATCTGCATCAGATTCGGTCTAACGTGTGACCAAGTCCGGGTTATTTTCCAACATCGACTTCGTCATGCCGCTCATTTTGCTGGTACCTGTGGATAGCGATGAGCTGTGCAGATACGATGAGCGGAACAAAGTCCTGGCGAAGGTGGTGGACATGGGGCAGCACCACGTTGTCCCGTATGTGGAAATTCTGGTGTCAGTTCGTTGATGTAATTACTACCTTCGTTTTCTTTTACTTGTCTATTTGGCATATGAAAGTATTTCTCATGGCAAATCTAATAATATCATTTCTGTATGACAAATCTAAATACCTTTACGCATATTAATGATTAAAGTTTTAAAAGTTGACTCCACGTGTGTATGTATATATAGAAAAATGATCCTATACTCTTAGGAGTACGTACTCCCAGTGTGTGTAATGCAAATAGGCTATTCAGTGGTAACATACAAACATGAACCAGAGCTATTGGATCTACATTCTACATCTCAGATTCGTGCGGGTGGAAGCCCTTAGTCACTTATGCATTTTTTTCCTCAAAACCCTCTAATCACCTATGCATTTTTCCAAAATAACCCCCCGTGCGCCCCCAATCCCAATCGTCTCCCGACCGCCGCCGCCTCCCCCTACCCTCTACGGCCTACCCCCCCCCCCCCCCCTCATGCCCCCTCAGCCCTCGGCGACACCGCTTACCCCTATCGCACCCCCCAACCCTCGGCGACGTCGCCCTAGCGCCACCCCACCCCCGTCCACCATCCCCCAGTGCCGCCCCACACCCCCGGCGCACCCGGGCTCCTCGGCGCCCTCCCTCCCCGTCCACCATCCCCTCAGCGGCACCACCTCGACGTCGCCCCCCACCACCCCCACCCCGCGGCGCACCCGGGCTCCTCGGCGCTACCCCCCGTCCACTATTCCCCAGTGCCGCCCCTATCCACCATCCCCCTCCCCCTCCCCCCGATGTCGACCTCAACCCGCTGTAGTCGAAGCCATTTGTGGTCGTAGCAACCATGGTCGAAAGCATATGTGGTCGTGGTCAAAGGTAGTCATGGTCGAAGGCAGCGGTGTCACGGACTCCAAGTGTAGTACGGCGGCGACCGAGGCTGGGGATGGAGTATGCCAGCGACCACGGCAGGCGATGGAGTAGGGTGGTGGCGAGGAGCTCGGGTCGGAACGAGGGTGGCAGACAGTGACGCGAGTGGGGTACGCACGGGGGTCGGGGAGAGGCAGCGGATGCAAATCCTAGAAATGGCGATTGAGCCGAGAGCTAAGACGGCTGGGAGAGATTGAAGCAATGGATGCGGCCGGGGGAAACTGACGCGAGTGGATGAGGCTAGGGGGTTTTTGAAAGAAAGCATTAGTGATTGGGGGTGTCCACCCACACGAATCTGAGCTGTAGAAGGTAGATCTAATGGCTCTGGTTCGTGTTTGTATGTTACCATTGAATAACTCATTTATACTAGATATGCTCCCTATAACTATTGGCCTGATGGAATTAAATATAGTAGATTCTTCTACAAAGATGCTGCCATAACACTATCTTTTGAAAAGCTCTTTACCACCTAAGATAGAAAATAGTGGCCAAAATCGTACGATATCCTAACAACAAATTTAAAACGCTAATTCGCAGATGCTCTCCACATCTCGAACTCGTGGACGCCACTTAGAGTCGTTGGATCAACGCTCGAGCCAATCTGGACCATTCGATGGAGTCGCAGTGTCACCGGATCTCAAGAGCCACTGCCACTGTGATGCCCCTCGCGCTCGCTCACCGTCGGACCTGCACCACCGGTCGCTTGCACCGTCTGCTCCTTTCTCGGTGCACCGTGGTGGGCACCAGCGGTATGTTTTTCCTTGATTTTTTTTCTAATTGATTTTTTATTCAATTTTTTTGAACCATTTTTCTCTTAATATTTTTTCTTGGTGTTCGTCTTTTTTTCAATTTTAAATTGTTTTTCCCATTTCCAATTTTTCCCATGTATTTATTTTTTGAATCGATTTTTCCCCAATTATTCAATTTTTTGAAACATTTTTGCTTGGTGTCCGTCTTTGTTTGTTGATCAATTTTTTGCGGGTTTTTACCCAGGTGATATTTTTTGCTGGAAGAGTGCAAGAATTGTTTCATGGGAGGGTGGTGGTGAAGAACGCGGCGTCCGTGAGTTCCACAACTCACTAACGCCCTTAAGATAGTAGCTCCCAAATTTGTAAACAGAGTGAGTAACATAATAGAGCGATGCTTAGCTGATCACAGCACCTCGCCTATTGTACAAGCAATAGGGGGAAAAGAAGACTTACGGTTCAGCTATCTGTGCATTGTCAGTTTTCTAGTTTAATTCTATTTTCCTTGTCTGGCGGATTAAATTTGAGATTCGTGTGTGTGATTCTGATTTTGATCTAATGGTTCGAAAATGTGACTTATATATACTTATGAACAAATATCACTTTACAAATACACAGCCCCAAAATATTGAAGTTTTGATCCAATTTTTCCACCTTTAACAAAAGCGCGAGGGTGCAAACTTGGAGACATAACAAGCATCGGTCTGGGAGCTTTAGATCTACCAAAGAAACACTGAAATGCAAACAGGGGCTATACGTACTACTCTGGCTAGACTAAGAGTTTTTACTTTTCTTTTGGCTTGTTAAATTCTCTAGAGTCGCCAGCCGTCGTCAGTGACGATTCAATCATTGTTTTAGGGGTGTTTGGTTGCCAGCCACAGTTTACCACGCCTAAGGTTAGGCAAGTTTGACCAACTTTGGAAGCTGTTTGGTTGAAGCCACAGTTGTGGCAAGATTCCCTTAGGTCCCACGCGTCAATGACTCAAAAAAGTGTGGCAAGATTCCCTTAGGCTTGCTAAGGTGTGGCAAAGAATTTGAGCACCTCAACTTAGGCAAGTGTGACAATTTTTATTGGCAAAGTGTGGCTAACAACCAAACAGCCCCTTATCAACACCTATCTTTCATTTCTTTTCACCTTTTGGAGACTGCACCGACAAAAATAAGCATCGAGCCAACATTGGATGCGTACGTGCTCTATATTGGCAGGTGAATACTGCCAACATTGGATGCGTACGTGCTCTATAGAGCAGGTGAATACTGCCAAATATTATTGGAGTCGGTACGTACGTAGGTGCCCTGCAGGTAGGGGACAGCGACATCAGAACAGGTCGCCGTGAAGGCATGAACTAGCAGTTGCAGTTGCAGTTGCAGGCTGGCACGTGCAGTCACGGGCTGCTAAGAAACAAAAACGCCTTGCCTTTAGGCCCTGATCAACTCGGCTTCGGCTTCTGGCTTCTGGTTTATTTTTTATTATTCATAAGTTTCGTCTTTTTCTGAACTTTTGGCTTTTTGTTGAGCTTTTTTGCCGGTTCTTTTTTTTCCCGTATTTGTTTGTATTATACGTAATGGGCTAACATATTTTTTTTATTTTTAAATTTTTTTAAATTTAATTATGCTAAATAAGCCTCTGTCAGCTACAGTGATTTTTTCAGCTAGCTACAGTGTTTTCAGCCATAAGCCACGAGCTTTTCAGCCGAACCGATCACCACCTAAGCCATCGAGGCAGGCTGACGAACGGTGCAAAGCATAGACAGTGACGAATTTAGGATAAAAATAGATAGAGCTCTACTGTTAAGACTATAGTATAATATAAATATACTAAAACTATATTTACTAGTCTTTTACCACTGTAATATCAAATTCATACATAAATAGAAAAGAACAAATTAAAAATATATAATACAATAAATTTAGTACCTTGCTAATTGATAATGTGCTCCAAATATTCATAAATATGTGAGTACCGGTCTGTAAATAAGAAATCTCATTAGGATAATCTTCAATTGGTTTGCAACATGCTGGATCGGCACTACTATCATCTGGATTAAATTCATGCCGAATCTTTTTTGCTTCAGTTCTGCTTTATATGGTTGGAGGGTTACTGCTAGTTGTATTGTTTGAGAAATATTTGTGCAAAGTTCACTTCTCTATTTTTGTAAATCTAAGAATAATTAAATAATAACCAGTCAATAACTGATTAAATAAATTGGCTAATCAGCTAATACCTAATGACTACTCAAGTATCAATTAAACAATAATTTACATCAGTTAAACAACAACTTGGTGTCTCAGTTAGTACTTACTCCTCAGACCTCAGTGTAGTCACGCACTCACGCCGACTGCCGACAGGCCCGACCGCCCGACACGGTGACACACCTCACGGTCTAACGGAGACACAGAAATCGGAATCACGGGCGGGCAGTCGGGCACTGCGCACTCGGCTCGGGCAGACGACCTGACGACGGGCAGTCGACGGGCCCGCTCAGCGCCTCACGCGTCAGTACGTCACGCCCTCACTTGACACACAGCTCATGAGCTGCTTGCCTGCTTACCTTCATTCGGCATTTCTGCAAACGGCGAATCCACGAATGGGGAATAGCGAGCGCCTGGGCGAATGGAGATGAGCTTCGTCGTATCGTCGGCGTCGTCGCCTCGTCCGCCGACCGCCACTCCCGCTCGGTCTCGCCTGCGCGGCCGCGCCCGCGCCCGGCCGCCACCGAGTGGCCGACCGCCTCCCCGCGGCCCCTCTGCTCCACCCTCTGCCTCCGCGTCAAACCGCCCTCCATGCCGGGCCGCTGAGGCGCCGACCGCCCCCGGGCTCCCCATCCGCGGCTCCGCGCCATCTGCACCGGTGCTTCTTCTCTTCGCCGTCGTTCTTCTCGCGGTCGTTGCAGCACCGGCCGCCGCCGGCGGCGGTTTTATCCCCTACCCGGTCATTGCAAACTACCCGGCATGCCCCGGTCATTGCAAACTACCCGGCATGCCCTCCGAGCGGCAACTGCGCCGCGCAGGGCCAACCCTACACCGGCAGGCAGTGTCAGCGAGTATACCATGACCCTGCGTGCTAGGAGATAGCTAAAAGATTCATGTGCAAGCACGCATGCATCATCTGATCGACCATCTTTATGTACTCTTCCCGAATGAGTTATCTGAGTAATTTATTTTTCCGCTCACGATCCATTTGGAACGCAAAAAATTCACAAGAAAGTTTGCAAATTTTTATAGAAAACGATTTGATTCTTACAGGATTCGAAAAACAATTTCTATGTTTCGCCTAAACGTTTCTTTTACAGTTCAATAGTTGTATGTACTAATCGAGACGAGACTGTCCGTGTAAGGGACAATGTGGTGCGCTGTAGGGCTCGGATCGCAAGTGTACGTCGTTCCGTTCCATCACCTGTACTCCACCAGCTCGACTTGACTTGCGTGTCCACCACTGCCTTCAAATGTTTGCTCTGCAGGTCGTATACCTGTACAGCATCTCTAAAAACTATTTTTCAACTTTTCTATAGTAATTAACTTTTAAATAAAGTATTTTTTCAAGATAAAATCTACTAATTAATTGTAGTACATACTTTAACGGAAGTCGACGCGGCAGCGGCGCGACCACTCCGGGCGTGGCGCGACGTCCGCCAGCCAGACGTCGAAGGCCGTCGGCGTTCGTGGCGGCAGAGTTTCCCGGCCAGGTCTCTGTTTCGCCACCCCTGTTTTTCTTGTAACAGATGGCAATCTGTCCCAGCATGTGAAATGTGACGTTTCGTTAAGCTTTCCTAATAAAGCTGAGCCAGTTTCACTAGTCTTTGGTCTAAACAGAAAGAGTTTACGGGTCCATCCAAGTTAGATATGTTTCATGTCCAATATACTGGAACAAATTCTAGTCACATGCTTTTTCGCGCATATTGAAAACGAATAGATATGTTATCGGGTTGTCTATTCCTCCGACACTTTTCTCAACCTATAGACGAAGATTTAAGCACTCTCGCCACTTCTCTCACTTCCAACATGTAACCCACCCACTCAACAAAAACTGAAACAAATTATTATTTTGACCTAGACCAAAATTAAGTCGGGTGAACCCTACAAAATACAAAAACAAAAAATCTAACCAAGACAAAAATAAAGTAAATCTACGTGAACCCTACAAATACAAAAACAAATATAACTAAAAATTCTAGTAAAGTTGTACTAAAATAGCATATTACTTAGCACTATAATTTAGGCTTAGTATTGTGCAATTTTAGGTGACTAAGAGATAAAAAAATTCAGACGACTCAGAATTAGCAAAGTGTAGATAATAAAACAAATCTTAATTTTTATTCATTTTGTGTTATCCACGAGTCTGTGATTCCATATAACAATTCTACTCTTTTGAAGAAAATCGATCTGTTGTATATGGCTCATATATAGCAAGGTAAAAGAAAGGGGCTATGTCCGGGCTTCTTGACCTCCACCTAGGTACAAACTAGGAGTCCAAATCATAATATGTAATCGGGTTATAAATTATACTACAGACGTTTTGTAACTTTAATTCATAATAAGAAAGAAACTTCCTATATAGACATAGCCATCGCGATTTGGCTCCCGAGAACATAGGCACTACCAAACCTCGTATACAAATCTCCTTGTCTCTTGTGTGCTTTTGCTCTTGTGATTGATCTTCTTCCTCGTGGAGTGTTGCTGCCAGTTCCAACACAATCTAACTAGAATCACGATTTTAACTACCTTGTGCAGACCAGTCGGTGACTAATCCAACTTGTTTGGTATGTGTGTCCTGTGGCTAATAGTCACTATCGAGTCCCACTAACTACATATTAAGTGATTTTATTGTGGATTTTCCTTAATTTGATCGTATGATCTCTCGATTATTGAGTCACAAGAATGGTCGTGATAACATTATTATGTAGCACATGATGGATTAATAGTTATTGGTAGGACTGACTATCGAGCTTAACAAGTTATTATCAAGTTTCTTTCGAAATTAACATAGTTCGATATAAAATTATTTTATTTATCTTTTAAGTGGTTATTTTAAATTCGAGCTAATGAGCCACTGTCGAGTCGAGCCGCGTTAACTTTTTTACTTGAAATAGATTTATTTCAATTTTAAACCCATTAACTAATCGAAGCAATTTTAATTCGAGCCTTAATGAGTTTTTTGTCGGCCCTAGTTACATGTACGAATGCAGACCATACTCTCCACATAAGGGACTGCCTGGTATAGTCTCCCACACGGATAGCAAGTGTACCTACTTCTGTCATATCGCTCGTACTGCATCTACCTAAGCATGTCCACTGTTTCCTCTAGATCTTTGCTCTGCACGTCGTACCTACACAACACCTCATAATCCACATACAGCAGCGTATATTAGTGGCCGACCCAAGGCTAAATTTAAAGTATGGCAGCCGCCCCTCGCCCTCAGGCCCTCTGCGCCTTGCCTCGCCACTCTGGACTCTAGTCATCACCAGTCGGTTGCCACCATTGCTCTAGGGTTAGGAGGTGGAGGAGGAGGCCTAACGAGCTCATCAGGTTTGGGAGCCAAAACCTTATTAGGAATGACAATCTCGTTCGATAACCCAATTACTCGTTAGTAAAAACCCTAATAGATATTGGTAGTGGTGGACCAAGGACTAAATTTGAGGTATGGTGACTACCCCTCACCCTTAGGCCCTCTGTGCCTTGCCTCGCCACTCTGGACTCTAGTCGTCACCTGCCGGTCAACACCGTTGCTCTAGGGTTAGGAGGTGGAGGAGGAGGCCTAACGAACTCATGAGGTTTGGGAGCCAAAACCTTATTAGGGATGGCAATCTCGTCTGATAACCCAATTACTCATTGGTAAAAACCCTAATAGATATTGGTATGTTTCTAATTTTGTGGGCATGTTCATGGGAAGAAAGTTATGTCTAATGCATAATTGGGCATGGGCATGGGTGACCTCCATCAGTGCTTGCTTCGATCGATTACCCGCCTTAGGTACTGACAAGTGGGCCCAAGCATGAAAGTCCTTTTTTAGAGGATGAAAGTTCTAGTTTTTTAGACGAAGCCCTAGTTATGTTAAAGCACATAATTAATCCGGAAGAGCACAATGCTACAACCTCCTCTATGCACTGTGCCTCTGCCTCCCTATAGCCTGGGCTGCGTTACTGCCTAATGGGCTACTGGCCAGGCCCAACTCAATGGCAACGCAACCCCATGAGACAAGGCCAAGGAATGAGCAAAGTCTCACGAGCGGTGCCCTGGTCATCTTCTACCCTGTGTCCACGTCTCAATGGGCACCGCACCTGTGGGTACTGGGAGGCACAAAGAGGGTGTTGTTCCACCTGACATGGAGCTCAGGAGGCTACCATAACTCACTTGAAGGAATGATCTACCCCTGGACGCGTCCATGGTGGAGAGGTCGACGCTCCAATAAAAGGCCCCTTGCATGAATATCGGTGGCACGTGACCAATGATAGGGTGCAGCGGTTTGGTGGTGTTGGAAATAATTCCATATCAGTTGTGAGAAGGAGAAAAACATAACTTATAAGTGTGAGAGAGGCCTCACCGATTGGGCTAATCTTTTGAGAAAGAAAATCCAGTAACACTTATAAGAATGTTGCTATAGGACTTCCATACGGCAGGCCATAAGCTTAGTTGTGTTCAGTCCATTTGGACCTGTGGTGTAAGAATAAACCCGATTAGACCTAGACATAAAAAGCCCAGGACCAAAGCCAACAATTCGTATCAGAGCCCAGGTGTCTAACACCTCCTTAAACTTCATGGTTATCGGGGCACACGTGTTGTGGGGGAGTGCACACCTATGCGTTAGGGGAAGAATGTTGAGAATAGTCACACATCAGTTGTGGAAAGAAGAAAACACAACTTATAAGTGTGAGAAAGGCTTCACCAATTAAAAGAGAAAAACATAACTTATAAGTGTGAGAGAGGTCTCACCAATTGGACTAGTCTTTTGAAAGGAGAATGCTTAATACCATTTATAAGAATGTTGCTATAGGGTTTACATGTGACAACCTTTAGGCTTAGTTATGTTCAGTCTATTTGGACCTGGGACTGGAGAGTAAATCCAGTTGGACCTAGGAATAAAGTTGAAGAGTAAACCCGGTTGGACCTAGGAATAAAGCTTGGGACCAAAACCAACAGACGGTGAGCTTCTAGGAGCTACCACCAAGCGTGAAGACCTAGTGGCCGATATCATGGTCCATCCTGTATTCCTGTACTCATCGATATCCTCATCGGCGAACCCATTGTACTTCCTGTAGAAGTACCTAGCCACCATGTTGCTGTTGCACCACAGATCGAAGCTGAAAGCCATCGACATGTGGCCGGTGCTGATGCAGCTGCTGAGCGAAAGATCCATGAACTCCTTGGTTGTTGGGTTACAGATGAAGATCTGGCCAAAGTCAGTGGTGAACGCAACCAGGCCGTCACAGTGCATGGGGAAGGTATTGTTCGTGATCCTCGTCATCCAAATCTCCTCGTCATCAGCTCTGCAACTGTGACCGGTGACTTGACAGGTCAAAATCAGTGGAAGCTGGTACCAGAGAAGAGCTCATCCTTAGGGTCCTCCTTACAGGGGACGATGAGCATGGACGGCAGCCTCGCATGGGAGAGTTCGAAGTGGCGGTGGATGAAGGAAGGATCTGCGATGGCGTCGCGCTAGGATCGGTAGACGAACTTGAAGCACACAAGGGATTTCACGGGGAGGCGCATCAGGACATTCAAGATTAGTATCTCCTATGGGATGGTGGCGGCGGCGGCGAACGGAGGTGGTATGATCCGGTGTGTCCGGGCACATCTGGTGACTCATCTTGTATAAATTTTTCGGTTTCGTTGGTATATATGTACATGCACTTAAATACATTGGAAGGGCAAAGATGGAGCAACGTCAAATTTGGACTTGTGCCACCGCACAGGTAGTACGATTACATTTTGGAATTTGATATAAACCTACCTCTGTTTCCTGTCTTAATTTGTTGCTAGTCTACTTGCTGTTGCAAGTACAACTAGCAGCCTAGCCACACCGAGCCGCAATGACGATGGCATGGCCGAGAGATTGTGAGATGCCGGTGGCAGAGGGTGGGGAGCCTGTAGCACTAGAAGGAGTCGGTGCTTTTAAAATGACAAACTGGTAAGCCATCATACCCCTTTTGCGGTTGACAATGCCCTAGCTTCTTCTTTCATGGTGGTGATCGTACTGTGTTGCCATCGTTTAATTTAGCCATTGTTTTGAAAATTCTTTTTGAGTACCATGTGATTGTTTCTATGGTTTTGGTAATTTTCAGTTGGCCAAAATTTTCTTATCTATCAGTCACATAAACCTGTACAATACTAAGCCTAAAATTGCAGTACCAAGTGATGAGCACAACTCAACCAAATGAAGTGGAGTTATGAGAGTGGTTATATCTCAATTCAAAGGTTGAGAAAAGTGGCTAAAATCTTAGGGCGAAATTTCAGTCACTTGATAAATAGAGAGGCCTTTGTTTCCACGCCTCATACCAGTCAATTTTTTGAACTTTTCTCGCAAAAAAACAAATTGAGCTTGTGTGTGCTTTCTCCAAAGTATTCTCGCGTGAGTCGAGTGGTTTGAGTACTCGATCAGTGAGTGTGATCGAGTGTCGTAGTCATAACTCGAGTACGAGTACTCAGTAGAGTGTTCCAAGTACTGCAGGGAGTTCCGAGTACTCAGTACCAGTCGGAGACCTCTTTCAGAGTATCGTAGCAGTCTGAGTACTATTCATCCAAGTAATGTAGCAGTTCGAGTATTGTAATAGTCTGAGTACTATAGAAGGTCAAGTACTATAGTAGTTCAAGTACTGTAGTAGCCCGAAAACTGTAGCTGTCAAAGAAGTTATTCGAGTACCCGAGCTCACGATCACATGAGGTGCTCATGTGTGTTCGACCACGGCAAATTCTAACATTTGGTATCAGAGCAGTGATCATACGGGTCCTATGATGATGCCTTGGGGTGCTAGATCGGCGTCTCCTTCCTCTGAAAGATCCATCGACACCAGCGGGCGTCGCGCGATGGTTCTTGGCAACGGCCAAGAGATGGTGGCACAAATGGTGCCAAAAGAGGATGACATCATGTTACGCTACCCTGTGCTCACACGCATGAACTACACCGAATGGGCGTTGTTCATGCGCGTGAATTTGCAAGCTCAGGGAGTCTAGGATACGGCGGATCCGGGCTGTGTTGAATACTCCATTGTGCAAGAATCCAATCTTCCATGATCAAAGCAAGCACATAGACACTCGTTACCATTTCGTCGGGGAATGCATCGAGGGCAAGAAGATGGTGGTTGATTATGTAACAACAGAAGAGTAGCTTGCAGATGTTTTGACCAAGCCACTTGGACGCATCAGGTTCCAAGAAATGTTTAGCAAACTTGGTTTAATTAGGGTCAAGTAATGAGCAACGAGATTAGGAGGAGTTTGTTGAGTAATCTTGTCACGTCTTTATTTTCACTCATGCATCAGTCAATTAGAAGTAGGAGTTAAGTTTTGTATTGAGAGTCTGCTTACTGACCATTTCTTTGCATTAACATTTTGCATTAGTCGAGTATTACTGGTCATAATGTTGAGTCTTTACTGGTGGTAACGCACCATCACTAATTTGTAACCGTTTATTGTATTCAGCAGTATATAAAGGAAAACTAAAAAAGACGGTAAGAAGTTTACGCGTCCTAAAAGCTCCTGTCTTGTGCTTATGTGTGCTTTCTCCAAAGTGTTCTCGTGTGAGTCGGGTGGTTTGAGTACTCGATCAGTGAGTATGATCGAGCACTACTGTAGTCGTAACTCGAGTACGAGTACTTAGTAGCAATAAGTGTTTCGAATACTGCAGGGAGTTCCGAGTACTCAGTACCAGTCGAGACCTCTTCGAAGTACTGTAGCAGTTCATGTATTGCAACAGTTTGAGTACTGTTCATCCAAGTACTATAGCAATCCGAGTATTGTAGCAGTTCAAGTACTGTAGCAGCCCAAGTACTGTTCATCCGAGTACTGTAGTAGTCGAAGAAGTACTATAGCAGTCGAAAGAGTTATTTGAGTACCCGAGCTCACGATCACATGTATTCGACCACGGCAAATTCCAATAGCACTGTCACATGGCTGGCAGCTTGCTCGATCTGGCCAGCGAATTCTAGCCCGGACATGTTTTTTTTTTGGCTTAAGGATTATAGCTAAAAATTTTGAATTTTGGCCTATTCACGAGAGATACTCGCTTGCAATTTTGGTTGGTACAGATGTTAGACTTTTAACGTATACTACAATTAACTTGTAAACCCCGTCTTGAAAAGATACTCCGTTTGAAAGTTAGATACTATAGCAAAAATCAAAAGCTGTTTTCAGAAACCATAAAAAACAGATCCACAAGCTAGGACGCAGCAGCACAGCCCAACTATGCAACTACAACATTGCAAATTTGCAATTCACACGCGCCAAGAAAGAAGCAGCTAACAGTGAATCGACCAAATGGAGAGCAGCAAGGCGTTGGTTTTAGCTCTCCTCTTTGCCATCGCCCTTCTTGCCTCTGCCGCCGCAGGCGAGGCGAACGAGATTGTCTGCACTATCATTGTTCTGTTATAGAGAATTTAAGCTAAAGATTCATCCCTAGAATCTGCACTGTACCACCATACATACACGCGCGTGACACCAAGAGCTCACATAGCACAAACATATACTTTTCTATTAAATACATATATATATATATAAACATTTTCCTATATATATATATATGACGCTGAAATGGGATACCATGGTGCCCGGGCACCAAACCTCCCTACCTTTGGATTGCTTTTAGATACGTGCTAGTGCAATGGTATATAATATATCATGCATGCTAAATCAATTATAGATGGAAAGTCTTAATCATGGATAGAAAGTCTCAATCACACTAGCGCGCATCTAAAAATAATCCAAAGGCAGGGAGACTTGGTGCCCAGACACCATAGTGCCCTTGTTATTTATACTATATATATATATACACACACACACTCACACACACACACACACATGTATATGAAAATGGAAGCCTCTTTTCTACTCCCGGGTGTAATTACACCCTATATCGTATTTAACAACATAGTGAGTATCTTGCGTAACAGAGAGTATGTACATATAGTACACGAATATTTAAGACTATCTAGGTGGTATGTATATTTTTTTGACATACTCCTTTTTATATACGTATATGAAGATATTTATAAATTACACTATAAACTATGGACTTCCTTGAGTATACCTAAAATGGTAAATGGGTATTTCAAGTTTGTTTAGGTGGTATATAAGAGATGGGTGTAATTATACTCGAGAGTAAAAAGTATTTTTCTTATATAAAAATTACAAACACACACACATACATATATATATATATATATATATATATATATATATATATATATATATATATATATATAGAGAGAGAGAGAGAGAGAGAGAGAGAGAGGGGGGGTAAGACACCGAATTCGGTGCAGTGATGAATACAGGTGGACCACGTGCACTACTGCAGCGCTACCCACCTGGGCTACGCTCGGTTCAGTTCTTCACTGTTGGTGATACCAAAGCTCTATAAACGGAGATTATACTTTCTTCTTTTTTTTTTGAACTCGAGATTATACTTTCTAGTTTGGCAAGAAGGGCCAACCCTGAGAACAACAAGGAAGGCCCAGCCCAACGTAAAAGCCACGAATATATGATCCCAGTGTCTGCCGCGCATCATGCACTACTGGCCGGGAATTTTGGACCGAATTGGCACTGTACACTATCCAAATTTCAGATTTAGCTCTCGGAGCGATTTATTTTCGTTTATAACTTCCTTCTGACCGCACGTTTTATCCGAAGATGACACCTAGTATATCGTGCGGTCCCCGATCGTACGACTACTGTGCAGCCGAGTCGTGCGGCGGGCGACCGCACGATCAGCCACGGCAAATCATATCGCGGATCCAATTCTGTCTCTAACCGAGGCTGTTAGGTTGTGTTTGGTTTAGAGACAAGGTGGGATGGGATGGTCCTGTCCCTGGTTTTGGGATGGGATGATCCCATTTTTTGTTTGGTTAGGGGGATAGAGTCATCCCTGTTTTTTGTTTGGTTGGAAGGATAAAGTGGGATGGAATGGTCCCATCCTTTGTTTGGATGGAAGGATGAAGGTGGGATATGTGTGGCCTTTGAGTTTTTTTTTAAAAAAAAATTGGAGGCTATTGTTGATATGTTTGTACACATAAACCTTTGAGTTTTTTTTTTAAAAAAAATTAAACAAAATAGTACTTAAAAAACAAAGAGGTGGGATGACTCTGTCCCACGTGGGATGACTCTGTCCCATGAAAAAAAGAGGATTGCCTGGTCCCGGATCTACAAGGAATATTCCTAGTGGGATGTCCTTGACTCTGCTTGTCCCAGAAGCAAACACCACCCCGAGGTGAGATATCCCACCTGGAACGTCCCCGTCGAACCAAACACTGCCTTACTGCACATCCGCGCCTCATTTCGGCATCTCTTCTGTACGGCAAAGAATATCAGGAATACGTATGCAAATTCCAAAGTGCAATCACCTTTATTACCTCTGATCAAACTGTTTGTAAACCAGGTCTACAATCTCATCCATCCATCCATACACCCATCATCTCCCTCCCTCACATGTTTCCCTCGCAAGAGCCTCAGTCCATAAGCCAGGTTTATCTAATGTTCCAACATATTCCCCGGTACATGCCACATGGGCACCGCCATGCAAAGACAAGCCTCCTGATCGTGCATGTCGCCTGCTGCATGTCGCCTGAGTCGTGCGGTTCCGGTGTCGTGCACTCTTCGGCTGCATGATTACCATATGTCTACTCTATATAAATCATGCGGTCTGCAGGAGGTTAAAACGGGAATTGGAATCCGTTGGGGGCCATTTCTGAATGTCGACAGCAACGGTGTCAATAGTGTCCAAAATTCACTGGCCTGCTGCTTCCCGCGCACGTAAAGCTGCACGAGCGCACATAAAACCAACAGCTACACATACACGCCTTCGCCAACAACGTGGACGACAGGCTAAATCAAGAGGACAAGCAGTTGGTCAAATCAAATCGATCGATAGAAGTTTAGTGCTAGTTCCCATGCGTGCAGTGCAGTGGCCGATGGAGGAGACCGGGAAGCAAATGCGTCAAGCAACATCCTTCCTCCCCTGCACACTTCCCCGGCCGGCGTACCGTCAACCCAGTTGTCAACAGTCAAAAAAATACAAAGCGAGAAGAAACTCCGTTCTGTTCTCTGATCGTTTCAGATCCCAAGCAGGTTAACTGTTAGCTAGCGACGAAGGCCTTGGTCTTTACGGTTTTTAAAAACAGTTTTTGCTTTTTACTATAGTATCTAACTTTTAAACGAAGTATTTTCTCAAGACAGGATCTACAAGTTAATTGTAGTACATATTAAAAGTCCAACATTTGTATTAACTAAAATCATAAGAAAGTATCTTTCTCTATAATATCTGTTATAAACTAAAATTTAAAAATTTCAGCCAAAAATCATAAACCGCAGCCGTATCAAACAGGCCCAAAATTCACATCAACGGAACGTGGGAGCATCGACTCCTACTCTGTATGCTTAACGGATCCGCACCCTCCTCTGTTACGTTGTGAGGGGACAGGTGAGCAGTGACATGCCATTTCTTCAATTATACCCATCCGATCAGGGAAAACCTTTTGTTTACCTGAGAGGACATCAAAGAAACTGCGTCCTAGATAAATATCTACAATGAATTGCTACAAAACATGATGTGCCTACATTAAGAAAAGGCTATAAAAATCGGATAGATATGTGCTCCAGGCTTTAATGAATCCAATCGCTGAGGTTGAAAAACAAAGGCATGGCATTAGAAAATACAACGGCGGAGGATGCAAATCCGTTTTACCTGTCCACACCCGGAAATAAATCTGCATGCATCGCGATGCTCAATCGAATGGTAGGTTCCTCGGTAGGATCACGAATAATAGAAACAATGTAGAATTTGTGATCCTATCTGATTATTCTATAAAAAAAATTAAAATCTACCATGCATGTCAACACTCGTACATAGTTAAAACTATACTTCTAGAACTTTCGTTTACAAAAATGTCGTATGAAAGATCATTTGTTATTATGCAAATTATAATGACATGAATAGATAAAGAGTTAAATTTTACAATTAAAAAGATATATACAAGTAATTATTTATAATAAATTGCTAGACTCGGTAGAATCAGATAGCATTGTATGAAAATTTTAATCATATTTCTACAGAAAGTATTGGTAGAACCATAATAGTATTAAAATTCTACTAAAGAAAGACTACTTAAGATCGAATCGATCCAGTTCGTACAACCGAATGATGTATGCCTAGAAGTGAGATTCTGAAAACCTTAATAGCACCACAGTGGCAGATCTAGGATTTTCGATATGGGTATTCAAAGTTAATATAAAATATTGTTTAATAGAAAAGTAAAGATTTATAGTAGCAAAAATTAAAGTATAAATTGTTTCATAGTAGAGACAACATCTTAAATAATTTAGAAAAATTACAAAACAATTAAGAAAAAAATTGTTGAATTGAAAATATGGGATTTGAAATCTAGAAATAGGGATGCAACTGTGTTGTTATAGACATGAACGGCCTGCCTTGCTGCCTCGGTGATTGACTAGAGGGGGTGAATAGATGTTTTTTAAATTCTCTTTTGCTAAAATCAAGTTTTAGATGCAAAAGTGTAAATCAAATTGGTTTTGCTCAATTAAGGCTTAAATCATCTAGTTTCAACTAAGTACACCAACAAGCTATAGCTAGATCAAGGTTTGCACTTCTAGAGTGACAAGTAATCAATTTAATTTTATAAATATAAATTTTCAGAATGTAAATGAGTATAAGAAAGCAAACCACAATTGTTGTACGATATTTTACCATGGTATTCAGAAACTTGCTGGTTTTCCCTAATCCACGCTAAGGTAAACCCAAACAAATTGGACCAGCTCCATGAATTAAGCCAAACTCCTCAATTTCACTAAGGTTACCCTTCCTCCGCTCCAGAGATAGCGAGCACCACATCACTCATAACACACTTGGCCTTTTCACAAGCTTTTTGAGAAGATCACCGACTGTCAGACCCAGATTTTACAATCTGGAATCTACTGTGTTTGCTGCACTATTCCCTGGATCAGTAGATAGTGCACACAGTTACAGAAATGGACATCAAATTACATATCATGCGGATACATAAATAAAATAGTAGACTTACTCATGGGCCGATTAGGCCGAAATCAATAAACAGCAGCAGCGGAATGAAGCACACAGGTGGGACCTTCAGTACATGCCCACAGGCAGCCAACTGGAGGTTCGCGACCTAGCCCTTGACATCTTCATCTTCCCTGCCAGCTTGTCCAATCTTGTTGCTGAGGCGAGGTGATCTGATTCCTGATTCTGAATTTTATCGCAAAAGCGAGTGTGAGCACTCCAACCCCGTGCTCCGCGAGCCAATACACAGAATGCAAATAAATAGTATGCATGGCTTAACAAAGGAGAGGCTCGGGTTATTTTTATTTGCCAAAAATCGCTTTTAGTAGCATTATTACTATTCTTTAATCAAAGTGTTATTGTTGCTACCTAACTCCACCCTACAATTGCCAAAATTGACTTAATCCACCGAAAATGCACTTTCTTTATTGACTGCTGTCTAAAACTCCAAACAGCAAGTGTCATCATTTATTTAATCAACCGATCTTACTTTGTATTTTGGTTTACTAATAATCCAATCCTGTCAATACTATTCATCAGCTCCTCACCTCTGAATTCTAATGATTCTCTAACATAATTACTTTCAAATCCACCGATATCATTCGTATTCAATCCTTTTCGTCATTGATTCAAAACCATAATCCAATAATCAATCTCATTTTCCATTATCTATCACTAGCTAATCCACAAATATACCTCCACCGAAAATTCAATTTACCAATATTATAATCCACTAATTGTTATGAATCCCCCAATCTTCTCAGAAATTCAATTCATCCATCCAGTAATTGATCAACTCCTATTAATTCCCCATATTGTCAACATCTTCCAAAAATTAATAATCACCATTATATATCCACCAAGAATATCATTGATTAGTTCTACGATCCACTAGTATCCTCCCACCAAGTAAATCACTAATCAGGAACTATAATCCAATACTTGCATTACTCCTCCAAATTCCCAAAAATTTAATTGATTCATCTAGTAACCGAATCTATTAATTCCAATATTGTCATCTCCCAAGAATTTATTTATCAGTGTCGTAATCCAATATTTATCTGCGCAATCCCTAAATCTCCAAAAATCATTTAAATCATCTATCTAGCCTATCTACTCAGCTAGACTCCACCAATTTATTTCTCCCAGAACCCACACTATCATTTCCTATTTAAGATCGACATGAATCCACCAATACCTTTATGTGTACACTACAAACATCTATTTCCTTTACTCACGACCCTGCTTATTCTTTCCATATTTTATTTTGTAGGAATAGAAATGCCACTATTTGAAATACAATACATAAAATTTCCTGAGACCTAGCAGTTTTGGAACAAAACATAATGTTCAAGGAATATTAACATGATTTTCCATACATATGGCATCACACCATATGCCTAATATCACCATAATTTTTCCATACATATGGCATCACACCATTTGACATCTTTCAACGTTATAGCCGCTTAACTTACCACTGGGACGACACCCAGGACAACTCAAATCAGGGCTTTCCGCTGCCCTCCACTTTTCCAATCCGATTCATAAAGCATTTTGAAATAGAACTATATCCGGTTAAGTTCCCATGTCCGCCCTTGACCGTGGGCACGGCTATTCGAATAGTTTTGACTCTGCAGAGTTTGTACACTTTCACCACAAGAGACAAACAACTCGTTGCCCCACACGATTCCTTAGTCATGTGGTTGAGCAGACCATCACAGTGACTTTTCAAAGTATCTAGTCCTTTTTTGTCATTTCACTTTTATGGGAGACTGCCCACTTGCGGTGGGTCCCATCTGTGCGCGGGATGTTTCCCACAGCCACTACGCAGCCGGACCTTCTCTCTTTCCGCAACGTAGGACAGCTGGAAAACTTCACCCCCCACTGGTGTCCCTTCAGGCCCCCTTGCCATAGCATAACCCCTTCGAACCCCAACCCGTGAAATGAGTCCGAGGATTCGATAAATGTACTTAGCCAAGTTGTAATTTACAGACTTGTGGTTGTGCTGTTTTACCCGGGAGGTCATGACAAGATTCAGTCCTTAGTGGTATCTGGGCGGTCTATCACTAACCCCATTTTGTGCATCCACTGCACCACACTCACACCATCCAACCAATCCGCCCAGATATTTAAGCAAGTTGGGGATTTTGAGGGTATAAAATAGCCATGTCAAATATACCAGTCATTCCCACCATGACTGCCCAACCAATTTTTCTCAGGATTAAAAAGTGATGCTTGGGCGCTCTCGCGCCCATGAGTATCTACGCAATACTAAGCATGGCATATAATTAGGGACTTAATTTCAAAAGGTCAATATTATAATTTTGCTAGGGCGACAAGGTTTACACATTCAAATATTCCAAAGAGGGTGTAATATTATTCAAGGTAAACCATAGGCATGTAACTAGAATCTTAAATTAACATGTATTTGCATATAACATAACAGCATGCAATTTGATAATTTAAACCAAAATAATTTGCAGAAAATGTAGGTTCAATATGATCAAAGTATTGACTCGCCTGGCGCGGTTTACCGCGGTCTTGAGCTCACACAATGTTGTCGCATGCGATGATCTTTAATTCCTGGTCTTCATCGATCTTCGTCTCGCTTGATCCCTTGATTCTTCAGGACTCCAATTTCTAATTACGCGACAAACGACTGAATCCAAATAAACGCAAATAACTCAAAAGATCCAAATAAATCCAAATACACTCAATTTAGTTTTATTATGAGTAATTGGGTGATTCGGTGATTTGAGGCAAGGTTGGTAATAGCCCATGATAACTTGATCTTTTTATTAATAACCTCCTTTTATTATTTTGTTATTTATCAAGGAAGTTCTATGAGCTAGGATGGACCTATGAGTAGGTATCTTTTTGTCGAGCGTTACTTTTCAGGCATTCTGGCTTACCGAATCGATTTTAGAATCTAAGTGTATAGCATTTTATGGGTGACATTTTATGTAGCCTCAGTTTTCATTAAGCCTGTTTCAATTTGAATTAGTATTTAATTGTATGGGTCATATCTTGTTATTTTATACTCATCATTATTATTTTATCTATACTTTAGTTACGATTAGGCTTAACCTTATCTTACAATGCTTGTTAAGTATCATTTTATGTGAACCTAATGACTCGGGTTACCGATTAAATGTTCACTTTAGAATACTTATGTATTGGTTAGGTCATCTTTATTCATTTATCCAGAAGCCACTTCTCCTCATTAACGCCTTAATATATAATTAGATTTACAATGTACATATTAAAGTTACACTAATTATTTATCATGACTTCTAATCCGAATTTAAATCATACATAAACTCCCTAAAGCCTTATTTCAATGTTTTTAGCTTCCATAGATTATCCCTAACTTTTCCTAAGTATTTACTTTAATTTAGGATTAGATTTAAAATGGATGCTAAAGGCATACTAGTCATGCATACATGATAATAACTAATTCATGATTAGACACGTATTAAGCTCTTGTATATCCTAATAAATTTTGTATCTCCTATGGATGTATCTCCCCCCTTTTTTTAATTAGAATTCTTATACATTTTGGGCTATACGCTAAACCACATTTTTGTTAATGCCTTTAATTGTTAACTAAACCTCAAATAAATACTTATGCTATATGAGTTGTTCATATAGTAAATAGACGATCAAGTGTTAGACCTTAAGTGACCTTATTTTATATACTAATTAAACTTATTAGTTCCTATGGATTATTTCCTAGTTTAGGCCTTCCTTGTTTTCTTCACAAATCTTGTTTTGCATAGACAACCTTGTATATGTATATGCCATTACATTCTGGTTTTTTTTTTTGAATCTCCTTAACTAGCTAACAAATCTCCTTAACTAGCTAACAAAGGCTGTCTCTAATTACCTTGAGTGCCCTTGGGCCCACATGACATTGAGGGAAGAGAGACAAGTGGGGAGGAGGAGGCTGCCTTGCTCTCGGTCACACAGGAGAAGAGGGGAAGGAACAGAGGAGGAAGGCTGAGCGCGGGAAACGGCAGTGCTGGCCGGGGTGAGCCGCCGCCGGCAAGAAGGGCCGGGGAGCCGATGTCACGGAGTGAAATGGAGGGAGTGAGGAGAGGAGGATCCAATTGAGGCGGCGGTCTTGGCTGAGGCGGCGGCGAAAGCGGCCGGAGTCGGAGGCCGAACGTGGCGCCGGCGCCGGAGTGAACGGGGAGGCAATCGGAGTGAGGAATGAGCATGAGGGGGCCGAGGGAAAGCTCACCGAGCAACTAGCCGAGCCGGAGCAAGCGTGGAGTTGGCCGGCGGCGGGAACCAGGGCGTCGCGGGGAAGCTGCTTGGTGCCGGAGTGCTATGGGGAACGGGGAGCTCCGGCGTCCGTCGGAGGTTGTTTGCGGCGGCGGGGAGGTACTGCTGGGAGAAGGAATCGAGAAATGGTCGCCGATGTGGAGTTGACGGCGGTGGTGGCCGGGATTTGGGGATAAGACCGAATCGGGGAGGGGAGAAGTGAGGGAAGAGGGATGATGGCGCGGGTGATGGAGAGGAGCGGCGGACACCTCTTATAGCCGAAGAGGGGCAGGGAGGCGCGGTGGCGTAAGACCGGTAGGCGGCGGAGGACCGGGCGGAGCGGGGAAGAACCTTCGGGTAAGGACCCGGTGGCGCGGGGCTCGGGATGCAAGCGCTTGTCAGGGCGAGGGGACTGGCGACGCGGCGGGTGGCAGGGAGCGGCGAGGGGACAAGGCGAGCAGCGCGCGTGATGATGGAGTCTGCGGCGGAGGCAGAGGGGAGATGAGGGAGAAAAGGGAAGAGAGCGCGTCCGCTCGGTGGGGAAGAAAGAGAAGAAAGAGGGGAAAAGGAAGCCGCTGCGGGGAGGGGAAGGAGAAAGAGAGAAAGGTGGGGCCACGCGCAGGGAAAGGAGAGGAGGGAGGGAAAAATAGGCCGGGCCCGCATGTAAGAGAGAGAGGGGGTAATGAGGCGGGTAGAAAGAGGAGGCCGCATGGTTTTTTTTGGAATTTAGTTGCACAAAAATCGTGTGTATATATATGTATATGTATCGTTAAGTTGCACCTTTTTATTTCAACTCTTTCTTTCTAATTAATCCATGTTCTGATTCACTAGATTAATTTTAAATTAAGTATTCAGAGGCTAAATCTCCATTTAAATTATTCGTTTTATTATCATTATTACTATTTTTGCCATTTGGTGTTCGAAAATTAATTCCAGTTATTATTTGCTTAGCAGAAAATTTAGGGAAACCCAAATAAGATTTTGAACAAAAATTCAAATGCCAGCGAGGCGCAAATAAAAGTTTTAAATTTTTCTCAAAATTTTGAACATCCAAATTTTAGGATGTTACACCGACACAACTGCAAACCATCTAGGAGTCTGTAACCTCCAAAAGTAAGTCAAAGACTGCAGGACCATGTGGTGGTAACCCAATGAGAGTGATGAGTATTTAACATTGCTTGTGTTTTGCCTCTGTTCTTTGAGTTTGATTTTTATGAATTTGCATTTTGATTTGTGTCATTTCTGTTAGCACCGGTCGGACCGGAGCAAAGCTAGTGGTCAGACCGTTTTGAGTTTCAGTGTCTTGGTGATTTTGGCTCTTGGCCTTAAGTGCATGAGGGTTTGTGTTTCTGCCGCGTTGTGTCAATACTTGGGAAAGATTTTGAGAGTCATTCACCCCCTCTAACTCGTCATATATACTCAATCCTACAGAGACACTCATTTAAACAAATCAAATGCCAAAACTTAATGGATACGAAATCCACCACCAAATACAACACATGCACAAAAATTTCCCTCCAAGCTCACTAAGTGTAACACATGCACATGAGAGGTAAGATGGCTTGCTCTTAGCTCAAAAATGAAGAATATGGCACCAACTTTCTTGTCTAATCGGCCACAACAGAGTATTTATACCAGCTTCCTTGTCCAACCAGCTCTAGGGACCCTGGCTGTCAGCGATCTAGCTAAGCCACGCTTGGCGCTCGCCACTACTCACTTGCTAGCTTGCATTTAAATTCTGCATAAACTTGATTTTGGCCAAAAAGAATTTTAAACAATCTATTCTCTCGCCCCCTTCAGCTGGGTTATAGTTTTTAGACGAATTAAGGAGGGGAGGTGTGGGAGTAGGAGTGGGTTAAAAATCTATTAAGGGTATAAAATATAAATCATTTGTACCACTATCAATATATACCAAATATACATATTAAATTCAGAGCATTTCGGTAAAAAAAATTAGGTGCTCACCGAACAACCATAAACTATATTGGGTTCGCCCATGCAGCACCAGCAGCCGGGGAGCCGTGGCGCGCCCGTGATCAGACGCGAAGGCCAGCATGCAGTTGCCTCGCGCGCACGTGTAAGTGGAGCGCACGCGCCGAGCGTTCCTGCAAGACCACGTCGTCAGGCAAGGCCGGCGGCGAGCCGAGACCCCCCGCGCGCGGTGAGATCACGTTGGGGCATGGGCGAGGCAACTGGACGGCGGCGCGGCGGGCGGCATCTGTTGGCGCGAAGGCGAAACGACAGAGCTCCCGCCGTGGGACGGCGCAAGCTAGCTGAAGAGGTCGGTTCTTTCGGCGGCACGGCGGCACGGCACCGTGACACATCCATGTAGAAGAACTACATACACATTGCATGGCTACGTTCTTTTGGATAATAGTTTTTAGCTGTAGTTTATTAATCTAATAAATTATAATTATAATTTAATAAATAGTAATTATTGAGAGAAGTCAAAAGTTAAAGTTGTTAAAAAGCCAAAAAAAACATAACCCATTTTTTACTACTGGAAATTAAGGAAGCCAAGGTTGTCCTTATGCTACAGCCAACTGATAAGAGTATTTTCTAAAATTCTGTACAATATTTGCATTCTTAATTTACAGCCGATTCTTTTTCTTCTTTTTTGCCAAAACCTAGCGAAGTTAATTTACAACATCATCTTTTACAAAGAAAACCGTTGCTTGCCATCAGTTTCTTCCCCTTTCTTTTTCTCTTCGAGATGATGAGACGAAGTCCTGGAATACTCGATCGTTTCCTTTCCCGTGGTACTCTTTATCCAAACAAACTTGCATCGCAATAGATTCCTATTCGATGCTTATCAGCGTCGTGGAAGTAATCAGTGGACCTTGTGAGGAATGAAGTGACATGCATGGGACCCAATTATGCTTTTTTTTCCTTTGCAAAAGGAAAAAATAGAGAAAAACATTTCATTTAGGGTGACAGAGGAAAAGGAGAAGAAAAGGAAAAGAGGGATCCAGATAACAGTGATGGCCATGAAGGTCTCTGCCATGAATGAGTACATGCAAACATCAGAGCCGTTACAGATGCTGTGCTGGTTTCTAGGGAAGGTGCACGCAGCAAGCAAAGCAAGAAAAAAAAAGGTTGAGAAAATAAAAAGGGAAGCATAAAGGAATGTAGAAAAGGAATTGGAGAAAATTCTACACTATAGCCCCTCCACGCCATGGGATCTTATGGCAAATGCATTCGCATACACATATTTTTTAAGTTTCAATCCAACCCTTGACGCTATGTTTTCACTGCATATACACGCGAAATATTAGAACGTTTACGGTCTCTGGCATGATCGATCGGAAATCGACTCTCCAGAGTACAGGGAGGGAGAAATTGATCCAAACCGTACGGGCCCGATCCAACTGCCTGGAAATGTCGAATGGCAGGTGCGTTAGTGCTTTCCGAAAGGCGGAGGAAACGGTTGGGACAGAGCAGACGAAGCTCCGTCTGGTGCCTGAACGGTAGCGCACGCAGGCTAACGGTAGCCGCCAGCCCTGGGCGTTCGGTATTACCGAACGGATCGGTTCGGTTCCTCGGTACCCATACAAATTCGGTTCCTACGAATCTCGGTACCGTTCGGTTCCTGAAAAAACTCGGTACCGAAGAAATTCGGTATCGGTTCTTTCGGTTCGGTTCCGGTATTTACCGAAATTACCGAACAGGGTACATCAGCATATAACATCAAGTTCAATAGCCAATTTTGACATAAATGTAACATGATTTCATATAGAATAAGTGCCAAATCATACAGAGAAAAAGCCACAAATACATAATATTTCGGTAGTTCGGTATTTCGGTAAACCGAGGCACCGAACCGAATTTCCTCGGTAAATTCGGTTCCTGAGAACCTGGAACCGAACCTGGAACCGAAATTTTCGGTTTCGGTACTTTCGGTTCGGTTCTCGGTAAATTCGGTTCGGTACTCGGTATTCGGTTTTTTGTGCCCAGGGCTAGTAGCCGCTACCATCGCGTCGGCGGACGGTATGTGGTCTGCCATCCCACCACTTGACGGTAGGGACCTACCGTCCTATCAGCAAGCGACAGGTAATTGAATCAATTTAATTACTTATCTTAATTTATTTTTTACTTATTAATTATTTAAATTTTTAAATATAGCAAATGAGCTTAAAAAATTACAAAATTTTATGTACAATCTCCTAACATAACGTACTTAACTGTTTAATTTTTTATTAATTTTATTCACTGTGAAATATTTATAGGAGTTGTTACATATAGCAAACGAGCTCTAAAAATTATGAAGTCTTGTGAGAAGCCTCCCGACATAGTCATAGTAATTTTGCAATTTTTTGGAAATTTTATGTGCTCCGAATTTGCTACGTTAATTTATGTTAATTTAATCATGAAATTAACGATGCTTAAGCATCATTTGCAGTATCTCACCTCGATCCTTCGCACATATGTTGGCTCGTTACTGCTATCTTTTCTTTTTCACTGTGTCCTTCGCACAATTATCACTCTATCTGTGTCGTCCCCCCTTGCGCACTCCCTTGTCCACACTAATATCATTATGTCCGTGCCATCCCCCTCGCCCACTCCCTCGTCTGAATATTTATCAGTGTTATCATGATGTCCTCCCTCACCTGAAGTGTTGCTTGTCAACAAGGAGTCCTTAATTTACGGTGAGCACACCGGGTTCCCTTTTCGCTAGCCATAAATACAAACCTATCGCAGTTCGTCATCGCTCATCTCAATCGCTCATCACAGAAGCTCATTCTCGTGGTCGTTGCTCAAAATTAAGAGTATATAACTCATTATTTTGAGAAGTCGGTGCATAGCTCATTAAGAACGCGACAGGAGGACGTGGCAATGTTGATTGCTTCTTTCAAAAGGTAAGTAGTTTTTTATCATATACTTTAAACGTTATTCCCGTAGTCGTATTTAATTAGTATTATTTAGTTAGTCGTAATTAATGTAGTTTATATTTCGAAGTAAGTAGGTCGTAGTAATTTAGATGTAGTTTTTACTATTTTTGTATACGTATGGTACCCATGATTTGTTATTGTATGATAGTATGTAATTAAGCAGTCGTAATTATTGTAGTGGCAATTAGTTAGGGTTAACTAATGAGTTAGTGGTAAGTAATTAAGTGCTACGGATGATGATAATGAATTACTCGTAATTTTTTTGGGATGGGTAATCAAATTATCGGTAATTAATGAATTATTCGTATATAGTTACACGCATGTAATCACTAACTTGTAGTATTTTGCTATCATTATCAATCTTCGCAGTAATATTTTGCTTATCCCATTTGTTGCAAGGTACTATCTAAATTAGGAATGCATAGCTAATTATTTTGACAAGCTAGTGCATCGCTCATTGAGAACGCGGCAGGAGGACGCGCCAGTGCTGATTGCTTATCCTGAAATATAGATAATTTTTTATCACATGCTTTCGATGTTATTCCCATAGTCGTAGTTAATTAGTATTATTTAGTTAGTCGTAATTAATGTAGTTTGTATTATAAAATAAGTTCGTTGTAGTAATGTGGACATAGTTTGTATTATTTTTTTTGTATACATACAGTACCGATAATTTGTTATTATATGGTAGTGTGTAATTAAGCAGTCGTAATTACTTTAGTGGCAATTAGTTAGGATTAAGTAATGAGTTAGTGCTAAGGACGACGGTAATGAATCACTCGTAATTTTTTTGGACGGGTAATCAAATTGTCGGTAATTAATGAATTATTCGTATGTAATTATACACATGTAATCACTAACTTGTATTATTTTACTGCCATTATCAATCTTCGCACTAAAATTCGGTCTATCCTATTTGTTGAAAGGTATGGCATTACCATAGCTTCTCGAACAGTTCTACGATGAGAACCACCGATGCCACTCATAGATGACGGGTGACGCGGCTAGCCCTCCGCCCTTGAAGCTACGGGGAGGGAGAGATCATTGAGAGTTGAACAAGTGCTACATCCTAATTTTGCGGGCCACGGGCTTGTTGCCCTTTATGAGGCTCGTCTCCATTGGACGTCAATTCACCATCGACAGCAGCCTCCTGGAGGCATTGGTGGATAGGTGGAGGTCCGAGACGCATACATTTCACTTTCAGTAGGGTGAGATGACGATCACTCTACAGGATGTCTTACTCTTGACCAGTCTCCCTCTCTAGGGTGGCACACTTGTTCCAGCCCCTACACCGACGGACTGGAATGAGAGGCTGACGGACCGGTTCGGCCTGCCTATCCCGGAAGGTGCTCGTGGCATCCCCACACTTGGCTGAAGAATTTCATTGTGTGCTTGCAGGATGCACCACTTGAGGTTGTCAGGATACACCTCGTCGCGTACCTTCTTCATCTCTTTAGTTGGAGCATGTTTTTAGGCACACACGGTGATATTGGCAACGCCGAGTTCATCCGCCTCACCGAGTCTTTGGTTGACACAGAGTTTAGGGCGATGCCTCAATACAGCTATGGATCAACCGTCCTATGCATCACATATCGGGGGTTGTGTAGGAGCCCAGATTTTTCAATCCGGATTCCTCTGTGATTACTGCACTATTCCCTGGATCAGTAGATAGTGCTCACAGTTACAGTAATGAATATCAAAATACATATCATGCGGAAGCGTAAAGTTTAATAGTAGACTTACTCATGGGCCGATTAGGCCGAAATCATTAAATTGCAGCAGCGGAAGAACGAAGCACACAGGTGGGACCTTCAGGACATGCCCACAGGCAGCCAACTGGAGGTTCGCGACCTAGCCCTTGACATCTTCATCTTCTCGGCCAGCTTGTCCAATCTTGTTGCTGAGGCGAGGTGATTTGATTTCTTGATTCTGAATTTTGTCGCAAAAGCGAGCATGAGCACTCCGACCCCGTGCTCCGCGAGCCAATACACAGAATGCAAATAAATAGTATGCATGGCTTAACAAAGGAGAGGCTCGGGCTATTTTATTTTGCGTAGAGTGCTTTTGAATACAATTAATTAAAAAGTCCTATGACTTAGCAATTTTGGAACAAATCATAATGTACAAGGAAATGCATTATTAGTATCGATTCAGATTCCATCCACCGTTACATGGCATCTGCACCATATAGCAATTTCTTCAGCGTTATAGCCGCTTAACTTACCACTGGGACGACACCCAGGACAATTCCAAACCAGGGCAGTCCTTCGCCCTTCAAGTTTCCCATTCCCAGTTTCCAATGTTTTTAAAACAGAACTATATCCAGTTAAGTTCCCATGTCTGCCCATGACCGTGGGCACGGCTATTCGAATAGTTTTGACTCTGCAGAGTTTGTACACTTTCACCACAAGAGACAATCAACTCGTTGCCCCACACGTTTCCTTAGACATGTGGTTGAGCAGATCATCACAGTGACTTTTCAAAGTATCTAGTCCTTTCTCCCATCTCACATTATGGGTAACCTCCCATTTGCGATGGGTCCCATCTGTGCGCGGGATGTTTCTCACTACTACTAGCGTACGGGCTCCACTCCCCTCTGCGCTAGTACGACTGAGAAACTTCACCCTACCTGGTGTCCCTTCGGCCCCCTTGCCATAGCATAACCCCATCAATCCACTACCAGTGAGATGAGTCCGGGATTTCGATAAATCTACTGGGCCAAGTTGTATTTTACAGACTTGTGGTTGTACTGTTTTACACGGGTTGACATGACGAGATTCAGTCCTTAGTATTATCTGAGCGGTTCTACCACACTCCACAATTTTGTGCATTCCTTCGCACCACATACCAGCCCCCAAACCATCCGCTCAGATATTAAAGCAAATTGAGAGTTTTTGGGAATACAAAATAACCATATCCAACATACACCAGTCATTATCACCATGACTGCCCAACCAACTTTTCTCAGGATTAAAAAGTGATGCTTGGGCGCTTTCGCGCCCATGAGTACCTAAACAATACTACGCATGGCATACAGTTACGGACTTATTTTCGAAAGGTTACTATTATAATTTGTGCTAGGGCGACAATGTTCACATGTTCAAATATTTCAAAGGAGGGGTAATATTAACCAAGTACACAATGGGATATAACTAGAATCTTAAATTAACATGTATTTGCATATAAATAACCGCATGCAATTTGATAATTTAAAGCAAAGTAATTTGCAGAAATGTAGGTTCAACATGATCAAAGTATTGACTCGCCTGGCGCGGTTTACCGCAGTCTTGAGCTCACTCAAAGCTATATCATTTGATGGCCTTGAGCTTCCAGCCTTTATCTTCAACTTGATCTCGATCTTGCTTGATCCATTCATTCTTCGGGACTCCAGTTTCTAACTACGCGATAAACGACTGAATCCAAATAAAAGCAAGTAACTCAAAAGATCCAAATAAATCCGAATAAACTCAATTTAGTTTTATTACGAGTTAATGGGTGATTCGGTGATTTGAGGCAAGGTTGGTAATAGCATATGATAACTTGATCTTTTTATTAATAATCTCTTTTTATTATTTTGTTATTTATCAAGGAAGTTCCATGAGTCGGGTTAGACCTATAGACTGGTGTAGGAGTTTAGTGTACAAATTTTATCTCTAGGGTATGCATTCCTTGCAACTCAGGTTATGATAAAGGCAGACTGGACTGATGGATGAGATCTGTACTTATTCTATAAATCTTTTAGTCGAAGGTATTATAACACTTGGATATCTTTATTAAGTTTTAGAATAATATCTGATATAGGCTTTTACTTATTAATTAGATTAAGATAAATAGCAAGGGCTCAATATTTATTCTTATATGGTAATTAATTAAAACTTAAATATCTAATAATCCCATTATCATATTTTAGGTATCTTCATTCATAGCTAGGCCAAATTTAGGTTGAATTAGGATCCACTCATATGGGTCCTAACTTGTTATATATACAATTATGCTTAATACTATTATGTACTAAAGCTAGTGTCAAGATTTAATTAGTGGTACCATTATTAGCTTGCCCTTACTCTAGCTGCTATTTGGCTTAGCTTTATTTCTAATTTTTTTTTAAGTCTTTCCTTTAATTTAAGATTAGATTTAGAATGGATATTATTTTGTCGAGCGTTAATCTTCAGAGCATAGGTTATATATATAGAGATGTATATAATTTTTAGTTTAGCAATTAAACATTAGAGTCCGGTTTCATAGCATTTTATGGCTCAACATTTTATGTATCCTCAGGTATTACTAGTCTTAGTTTAATTTGAATTAGGATCTATTTATACGGGTCGTTGCTTGCTATACTCAATCATGCTTAACATTATTATTTACTAAATTTAACGTTGAGGTTTAATTGGTGGCACCATTATCATTTTGTCTATACCTTGGTTATTATTATTAGACCTAGCTTTATTTATTTATCTAGCAAGGCTTGTTTTTATAATGTTATATTTCAATATTTGCTATTTAGCAAAATCTAACACTAAAATTTATTTATCGACGGCACGCTAGTGATAACTACTATTTACGTAACTACTTTAGGTAGCTTGCTTTTAATCACCCGATGACCAAAGGGGCTACTTTATTATAATTGCCTCATATATATTTTTCTAATATGACATTTCTACTTTATTACTTTACTTAGCTTCTATCATGCTTTAATCCTAATTAAATTTCATTTATATAGGGCCAAACTTGCTGTACAAAACTTTATCATTATTGACTATAGGTATACCGTTGAGATTTATTTATTGGTGGCATTTTAAATATTAGAACTTTCATTTTTAATTACTATTAAAGGTACTCTTTAACTTACCTTATGGTTATAGTCTTAATGCATCATCCAACTTATTTCACTTGAAAGCTTAGTCTAATTTCACAACCAGATTTATCCTCACTTTATTTGTAAGACCATGCTTTTATCGAATCCCCATAAATCCATAACTTCAATCTTACAATTAAAACTTTATCTACATTGCTGAATTGTCATCAAATCCTCATGTACAGTATACAGATATATATTTACTTTTGGTATTCTTGTTTTGGAGCAGTTGGTATTGAACAAACTTTCTAACATGCAATAACCACAAAGGAATTAGGCCCACCTGTCATGGAGAAGGAGTGAGGATAGAGGGCAGCTACCCCATTCGGCTAAAGCAGGAAGGGGTGGGGGAGAAAGAAACAGGGGAGGCGGGCACACGGAAGAGATGGCGGTGCCGGCGTGGGGAAGGGCGAGACGGCGGAAGCTCGAGTGGGAGGAGGGAGGTAGAAACCTTACCGTGCTGTCGGATTAGCCGGAGGAGTGCCGAGGGTGGCCGGCGGCGGAGGCAAGGGGCGGCATGGGGATGTCTACGGCGCCGGCGAGCTGGGGTGGAAGATGGCTCCGGCCGGCGGTGGGGCTGAGCTCAGGGCACCGTGAGGAGGCTCCCCGAGCATGGAATTGAGACGCCACGCACCGTGGAGGGAGAAACGTCAGCGGCGGCGCGGAGGGCAATGGCGGCCGGCCTTGAAGAAGAAGGCCGAATTGGGGCTCTCCGGCGCATCGATTTTCAATTAAGTTGGCGGGGAAGCAGGTGAGGCCTAGGGGCACGAAGGGGGGGTGCTCGATTTTTGGAGGGGGCTCGCCGGAGGACGGAATTCGGCAAGGAGGCGGTGGCGGCATTGCTTTCGAGCGGAGGGAGAAAAATAAATGGGGAAGGAGAAGAGATGGCGCGGGGGGCTATGGGGAGCCGGGCTACTTATTTGTAGCAGAAGGGAGGGGGAAGGCGTTGTGGCCGTGCTGTCGCCGGAGACTGACGGGACGCGGCATGGCCGGGCGACAAGCGCGCAGGGCGATGACGACTGGAGCTGGTGCGCAGGGCAGGGGATAGGCGCAGCGACGGGGGCAGTTGATGCCAGGGCATGCGAGGCGCAGGGGCATGACGCGCGCGAAGAGATGGGAGAGGAGGGAGTCCGGGCGTGGGAGACGTGCGCGCGCAGGCATGGTGACGCGAGAGCAGCGGCAGCAGGATTTGGGGCGATCCACGCGTGCCTGCTTGTGATGGCCGGGGCGAGATGACGGGACGACGCAGGGTGGCGACGGCAGGAGGGTGCAGTGCATGGCTGCCACGGGGCGGAGAGAAGCTGAGCGCAGCAGAGGAAAGAAGCGGCATGGGCGCACGGGGAAGGAGGAGGAAGAGAGGGGGATGCGGCGAGGGCACTCGGGCCGCTACGCAGAGAGAGGCGCGGGAGGCTGGGCCCAGCGGCCAGAGAGGGGAACGGGGATAGAGGAGAGAGAGAACGGGCGAGAGATCGGGCCCGCATGGCAGTGAGGGCACGGGTAAATGAATTGGTGGAATGGAAAAGAGAGGAAGAAGAAAATAAATGCTTATGCTTGGTTTTGGAATTTCAGAATTCTAATCTAAATTTTTGTTTTACCTTTTTCATGACATTTAAATTTTCAACTATTAAATATGGGGTATTATTATTATTTCCAAAATGGGGTTTTGTATTTTTAATTCAAATTCCTCCCTCTTTATGCTGGATCATCTTTTCATATTCGCATTTACAATTTTGAATCTTCATTATTATTCTTTTGTCTTTCTTGAACTTCTTCAATTTTTAGAACCTCAACAAAATTTAGGAAAACACCATAAAATCCAAATTTCAATAAAATATATTGCCAATCATTTCAAATGCTTCACATTTTCAAATTTTAAATTTTTGGGATGTTACAAACCTACCCCCCTTAAAAAGAATCTCGACCCCGAGATTCCGGTAGAGTAGAAAGAAAGGAGGTGGGGTTATACTAGCTAGCAATGGGTTTCCGGGTATTGCTTGACATATAGTTCCCTAGCTCCTCGGGGAGACCAAGATCTGCACATTAGGGGTTAACACGTGGAGATGTCAAAAAGGGAAAAGAGAAGCCTTGTTCTTCTGGATAAGTCGTAGACTTCCAAATACTTGCTCTTTGACGTTGTTGTCTTCATGTCGTCGTGGAATGGAGTAGTTGCATCGTTTATTGGACATATGTTTGTAGAAGTTCCTTACTAATAGGTGGGTAGCAATGGTCTGTGCCGTAGGGGTAAACAGAAGGGGAGAGGACCTGCACTTAAAGGAGGCAAAAAGGGAGGGAGGAGATCTTTATTCTTTTGGAGAGGTCGTCATCTTCAGGGTGCTTGCTCCTTGATTTTGCCGTAGTTTTTCGACATTATATCTTGTAGTGCTACCCCCCTTAAATAAATGATGATTATCAGGATTCATCCATTGTACTCTAGCTGCCTTGGTCATCACGAGATTGGCGGGTGGTCTTCTTCACAGTGATGTTGTTTTCCTTAAATATTGGAAGGTTGCAGAGTCTCCACATCTTCTTGATTGCACTGGTTTTGGGTTACTTGTTATTTCGTTCCTTTAGATTCGATGGGGTTTTCAGAAAAGGTGAGAGGGAATAGCATGAGATGAGGATTAAATCGCGGAGATAAGGTGTTCCAACCCATTTATCTTTAAAGGAAAATACCCCGGAAACTGAGGTGATACAGAACCACACAAATTTTGAAAGCAAGCTTTTCCTGTGACTGCGAAATAGGACGCCCAAGGGCAAGAAGGCAGTGCACAGAGCCAAATAAAGTCTTGCAACAATACAGCGTCTACTCGGGGAGCACACCTAATGGGGCACCGGGTTTATCTGCGTAGTCCGTTTAGAAGGAAACCACCTTATCTTCACGAACATCTTCGACGTTCCACCTTAGATTTTTAGAGCGAGGGTACGAGAAGAGGAAAAAAAAAGTTTCCTTTTGTAAATAATAGAAAGAAGTGAAGAGTATTCGGGGTAGTTTCATTGGTTTTAGCACTCTTTTTTTTTTTAAGATATCCTAATCTCTTCGAATGCTCAACTATCCATTACTGACTCAATTCACTCCCATATGAGTTTTTTTTTTTGGTACATAAGGCTTAGAATCCAACGGCCTTTATGATTTAACTTCCACTTTTGCAACCTGCACTTAGGCTATCTTTCTCCATTAATTGTTCATGGTATTACTGCCATCTAAAACTCCAAACAGCGAAGGAGATTATTTATTTTGTTCGATTCACCAATCATACTCTTCCTATTGTATCATCCATCATTTCATTAACCTGTCATGGTTATCTAAGTCTCGCATAAATCTTTGACTTTCAATCATATATTTGTGGATTAAATATCATATTTTCACTATGACTGTATAATCAAAATCTCGGATCCACTATGGGTCAACTTATTAACTCTACAATCCAATGAAAATCTAACGCCTTTACTTTAGATCCACCAATATAATTCTTCCTTTTAAAATTTTATTAATCGAATCGTAGTTACCAAATTCTTATAGGGGCCTGAATTTCCACCACATCTTTATAAATCCAATCTCAGATTTGTCAATTGCCTATTTTATCAACTTTCCAATCCTATAAAGATCTAGCTTTCTTTATTTAGATCCACTGATGACTTTCGTATCGTGAACTCCTAATAATCCAGTCTGGTGTCATTGATCCAAATCCATAGCTTGCTTCTCCAATGATCAACCTGAATCTTTATTGTCTATCTACTCCTCAATTCTGAATTCTACTGATTATCCATCATTATTACTTTTAAATCCACTAGTGTCATGCGTACCAAGACTTCCTCATAATCTAAGATTGTATTCAAAATCATAATTACTCCTCTAGTAACCACCTAAATCTTCAGTGACAACCTCCGAATTAATTCATTATTATGAACATCTTTCAGGAATAATGTTACTAATCAAGCCTATACTTTGATAATTGTTGTCATCCCTCTAGTTTCTTAAAACTCTATCAATTTGTCTAGCAATCGATCATATTCCATTATTCCACTATTGTAGATATCTCCCAAGAATTATGTTATTTATCAATGTTGTATTCCCGCAATTATTTTCATATTGCCTATTTCTCCAAGAATAACTTAATTCCTCCATCTAGGCATTCTAATTCTTTCCGTTAGGCTCCACCAAAAAAAAAATTTTTTTTTTTTGCTCTTCCAATTTTCACCCTTTTTTTTCTTCAAAAATAAAACAATCTTCGATATTAAGCTTCAGGGTTACGCACCATGACTCTTGGCCCTAAGTGCGTTTTCATAAAAAAAAATTTTTTTTTTACAAGAGAAGTACTGGATTTACATCACTTTGAATTTGGGTAAGAGAGCTTCAGAAGTAAAATGGCTAGGGCAGCATATGGATGAGGGGAATCATCTAAGAGAGATGAGAATGAGTGATACAACTTATATTTTTCGAAATAGATTTTGAAGAAATAATTCTAGTTATGAAACTAACGACCATGCTAACTAGGTCACGACCTGCAGTCGATATGCTCTGATACCATCGCTGTAGGAGCCCAGATTTTTCAATCCGGATTCCTCTGTGATTACTGCACTATTCCCTGGATCAGTAGATAGTGCTCACAGTTACAGTAATGAATATCAAAATACATATCATGCGGAAGCGTAAAGTTTAATAGTAGACTTACTCATGGGCCGATTAGGCCGAAATCATTAAATTGCAGCAGCGGAAGAACGAAGCACACAGGTGGGACCTTCAGGACATGCCCACAGGCAGCCAACTGGAGGTTCGCGACCTAGCCCTTGACATCTTCATCTTCTCGGCCAGCTTGTCCAATCTTGTTGCTGAGGCGAGGTGATTTGATTTCTTGATTCTGAATTTTGTCGCAAAAGCGAGCATGAGCACTCCGACCCCGTGCTCCGCGAGCCAATACACAGAATGCAAATAAATAGTATGCATGGCTTAACAAAGGAGAGGCTCGGGCTATTTTATTTTGCGTAGAGTGCTTTTGAATACAATTAATTAAAAAGTCCTATGACTTAGCAATTTTGGAACAAATCATAATGTACAAGGAAATGCATTATTAGTATCGATTCAGATTCCATCCACCGTTACATGGCATCTGCACCATATAGCAATTTCTTCAGCGTTATAGCCGCTTAACTTACCACTGGGACGACACCCAGGACAATTCCAAACCAGGGCAGTCCTTCGCCCTTCAAGTTTCCCATTCCCAGTTTCCAATGTTTTTAAAACAGAACTATATCCAGTTAAGTTCCCATGTCTGCCCATGACCGTGGGCACGGCTATTCGAATAGTTTTGACTCTGCAGAGTTTGTACACTTTCACCACAAGAGACAATCAACTCGTTGCCCCACACGTTTCCTTAGACATGTGGTTGAGCAGATCATCACAGTGACTTTTCAAAGTATCTAGTCCTTTCTCCCATCTCACATTATGGGTAACCTCCCATTTGCGATGGGTCCCATCTGTGCGCGGGATGTTTCTCACTACTACTAGCGTACGGGCTCCACTCCCCTCTGCGCTAGTACGACTGAGAAACTTCACCCTACCTGGTGTCCCTTCGGCCCCCTTGCCATAGCATAACCCCATCAATCCACTACCAGTGAGATGAGTCCGGGATTTCGATAAATCTACTGGGCCAAGTTGTATTTTACAGACTTGTGGTTGTACTGTTTTACACGGGTTGACATGACGAGATTCAGTCCTTAGTATTATCTGAGCGGTTCTACCACACTCCACAATTTTGTGCATTCCTTCGCACCACATACCAGCCCCCAAACCATCCGCTCAGATATTAAAGCAAATTGAGAGTTTTTGGGAATACAAAATAACCATATCCAACATACACCAGTCATTATCACCATGACTGCCCAACCAACTTTTCTCAGGATTAAAAAGTGATGCTTGGGCGCTTTCGCGCCCATGAGTACCTAAACAATACTACGCATGGCATACAATTACGGACTTATTTTCGAAAGGTTACTATTATAATTTGTGCTAGGGCGACAATGTTCACATGTTCAAATATTTCAAAGGAGGGGTAATATTAACCAAGTACACAATGGGATATAACTAGAATCTTAAATTAACATGTATTTGCATATAAATAACCGCATGCAATTTGATAATTTAAAGCAAAGTAATTTGCAGAAATGTAGGTTCAACATGATCAAAGTATTGACTCGCCTGGCGCGGTTTACCGCAGTCTTGAGCTCACTCAAAGCTATATCATTTGATGGCCTTGAGCTTCCAGCCTTTATCTTCAACTTGATCTCGATCTTGCTTGATCCATTCATTCTTCGGGACTCCAGTTTCTAACTACGCGATAAACGACTGAATCCAAATAAAAGCAAGTAACTCAAAAGATCCAAATAAATCCGAATAAACTCAATTTAGTTTTATTACGAGTTAATGGGTGATTCGGTGATTTGAGGCAAGGTTGGTAATAGCATATGATAACTTGATCTTTTTATTAATAATCTCTTTTTATTATTTTGTTATTTATCAAGGAAGTTCCATGAGTCGGGTTAGACCTATAGACTGGTGTAGGAGTTTAGTGTACAAATTTTATCTCTAGGGTATGCATTCCTTGCAACTCAGGTTATGATAAAGGCAGACTGGACTGATGGATGAGATCTGTACTTATTCTATAAATCTTTTAGTCGAAGGTATTATAACACTTGGATATCTTTATTAAGTTTTAGAATAATATCTGATATAGGCTTTTACTTATTAATTAGATTAAGATAAATAGCAAGGGCTCAATATTTATTCTTATATGGTAATTAATTAAAACTTAAATATCTAATAATCCCATTATCATATTTTAGGTATCTTCATTCATAGCTAGGCCAAATTTAGGTTGAATTAGGATCCACTCATATGGGTCCTAACTTGTTATATATACAATTATGCTTAATACTATTATGTACTAAAGCTAGTGTCAAGATTTAATTAGTGGTACCATTATTAGCTTGCCCTTACTCTAGCTGCTATTTGGCTTAGCTTTATTTCTAATTTTTTTTTAAGTCTTTCCTTTAATTTAAGATTAGATTTAGAATGGATATTATTTTGTCGAGCGTTAATCTTCAGAGCATAGGTTATATATATAGAGATGTATATAATTTTTAGTTTAGCAATTAAACATTAGAGTCCGGTTTCATAGCATTTTATGGCTCAACATTTTATGTATCCTCAGGTATTACTAGTCTTAGTTTAATTTGAATTAGGATCTATTTATACGGGTCGTTGCTTGCTATACTCAATCATGCTTAACATTATTATTTACTAAATTTAACGTTGAGGTTTAATTGGTGGCACCATTATCATTTTGTCTATACCTTGGTTATTATTATTAGACCTAGCTTTATTTATTTATCTAGCAAGGCTTGTTTTTATAATGTTATATTTCAATATTTGCTATTTAGCAAAATCTAACACTAAAATTTATTTATCGACGGCACGCTAGTGATAACTACTATTTACGTAACTACTTTAGGTAGCTTGCTTTTAATCACCCGATGACCAAAGGGGCTACTTTATTATAATTGCCTCATATATATTTTTCTAATATGACATTTCTACTTTATTACTTTACTTAGCTTCTATCATGCTTTAATCCTAATTAAATTTCATTTATATAGGGCCAAACTTGCTGTACAAAACTTTATCATTATTGACTATAGGTATACCGTTGAGATTTATTTATTGGTGGCATTTTAAATATTAGAACTTTCATTTTTAATTACTATTAAAGGTACTCTTTAACTTACCTTATGGTTATAGTCTTAATGCATCATCCAACTTATTTCACTTGAAAGCTTAGTCTAATTTCACAACCAGATTTATCCTCACTTTATTTGTAAGACCATGCTTTTATCGAATCCCCATAAATCCATAACTTCAATCTTACAATTAAAACTTTATCTACATTGCTGAATTGTCATCAAATCCTCATGTACAGTATACAGATATATATTTACTTTTGGTATTCTTGTTTTGGAGCAGTTGGTATTGAACAAACTTTCTAACATGCAATAACCACAAAGGAATTAGGCCCACCTGTCATGGAGAAGGAGTGAGGATAGAGGGCAGCTACCCCATTCGGCTAAAGCAGGAAGGGGTGGGGGAGAAAGAAACAGGGGAGGCGGGCACACGGAAGAGATGGCGGTGCCGGCGTGGGGAAGGGCGAGACGGCGGAAGCTCGAGTGGGAGGAGGGAGGTAGAAACCTTACCGTGCTGTCGGATTAGCCGGAGGAGTGCCGAGGGTGGCCGGCGGCGGAGGCAAGGGGCGGCATGGGGATGTCTACGGCGCCGGCGAGCTGGGGTGGAAGATGGCTCCGGCCGGCGGTGGGGCTGAGCTCAGGGCACCGTGAGGAGGCTCCCCGAGCATGGAATTGAGACGCCACGCACCGTGGAGGGAGAAACGTCAGCGGCGGCGCGGAGGGCAATGGCGGCCGGCCTTGAAGAAGAAGGCCGAATTGGGGCTCTCCGGCGCATCGATTTTCAATTAAGTTGGCGGGGAAGCAGGTGAGGCCTAGGGGCACGAAGGGGGGGTGCTCGATTTTTGGAGGGGGCTCGCCGGAGGACGGAATTCGGCAAGGAGGCGGTGGCGGCATTGCTTTCGAGCGGAGGGAGAAAAATAAATGGGGAAGGAGAAGAGATGGCGCGGGGGGCTATGGGGAGCCGGGCTACTTATTTGTAGCAGAAGGGAGGGGGAAGGCGTTGTGGCCGTGCTGTCGCCGGAGACTGACGGGACGCGGCATGGCCGGGCGACAAGCGCGCAGGGCGATGACGACTGGAGCTGGTGCGCAGGGCAGGGGATAGGCGCAGCGACGGGGGCAGTTGATGCCAGGGCATGCGAGGCGCAGGGGCATGACGCGCGCGAAGAGATGGGAGAGGAGGGAGTCCGGGCGTGGGAGACGTGCGCGCGCAGGCATGGTGACGCGAGAGCAGCGGCAGCAGGATTTGGGGCGATCCACGCGTGCCTGCTTGTGATGGCCGGGGCGAGATGACGGGACGACGCAGGGTGGCGACGGCAGGAGGGTGCAGTGCATGGCTGCCACGGGGCGGAGAGAAGCTGAGCGCAGCAGAGGAAAGAAGCGGCATGGGCGCACGGGGAAGGAGGAGGAAGAGAGGGGGATGCGGCGAGGGCACTCGGGCCGCTACGCAGAGAGAGGCGCGGGAGGCTGGGCCCAGCGGCCAGAGAGGGGAACGGGGATAGAGGAGAGAGAGAACGGGCGAGAGATCGGGCCCGCATGGCAGTGAGGGCACGGGTAAATGAATTGGTGGAATGGAAAAGAGAGGAAGAAGAAAATAAATGCTTATGCTTGGTTTTGGAATTTCAGAATTCTAATCTAAATTTTTGTTTTACCTTTTTCACGACATTTAAATTTTCAACTATTAAATATGGGGTATTATTATTATTTCCAAAATGGGGTTTTGTATTTTTAATTCAAATTCCTCCCTCTTTATGCTGGATCATCTTTTCATATTCGCATTTACAATTTTGAATCTTCATTATTATTCTTTTGTCTTTCTTGAACTTCTTCAATTTTTAGAACCTCAACAAAATTTAGGAAAACACCATAAAATCCAAATTTCAATAAAATATATTGCCAATCATTTCAAATGCTTCACATTTTCAAATTTTAAATTTTTGGGATGTTACAGGTTGTGTGATGCTTGCCAGTGCAGCACTGCTGATAACTCCAACCTATTTGTGTGCTATGTGCTCCTGCAGATGTGTAGTTTGGAGCACTTTCCTATCGGGTGTCCGACCATCATGACGCCAGTGCACCCGTTCGACGAGTTCACCGACTTGATAGACGAGCCCACTATGGGCTTCCGGTTGACTGGTGCCCGTCTGTGTTGGGCCAAGGGCAAATCGTCGAGGTGCTACTTGTAGTAGCACAAGGAGTTCGAGTCATTGCTCGACAACGATGTCATTTTGGGTCCATTGACTATAGACTTCGTGGAGCATGTATCACCATACAAGATGCCCTGCAATGCCTGCAAGACGCGGTGCTATGGGCGGCAACACGCCATCTAGTGTTCTTGTACATAGTGGAGGCTTACACGCTGCAGCGCGTAATGCGACAGTTTGGTTTCCACTAGATCATGCCCCCTCCAGACAGCAGGTTTCTACCACAAACCGTACACCGGTGAGTCAAACTCCATCCGAGTAATGTTTACACTTTGTATGTCTTGTTTTGTAACATTGATGATTCTGGAACTACGAGCAATCGAGGGAACAAGATGGCAGAAGATGTCAGAGAGCGGAGACGTCGGGGAGGGAACAAGCGGCAAGGTGGGGAAGGAGTCAAATGATGGGGAGGGAATGGGGAGGAGTGGGGGGAGGGGGAGGAGGAGGTGGCGAGCAAATGTGGTGGGGAGGGAGAAGCGGGAAGATGGAAGAGGAGGTGGCGGGCGGATGCAGTGGGGGAGGTAGTGACGAGGGGATGCAGCGATGGGAGTTGAGGAGAGGATGGACAGTTTGTGGGCGTAGCGGGGAGCGGTTTTGGAAAGTGACAATTTGAGAGCAGCTATGTATATTTGATCGGACGGCTGGGGAGAGTCGAGGCAGAATGGATGGCTGCAGAGGGCTGAGGGAGAACACACCAACGACCATCAACTCACATTTTTAAGTAGTAGAGATTTCCTTATGCTCTTTGTATGCTTTTAGTTATTTTTGATTTGTGGATTTGATTTGTTGCTTGTTTAGTGTTTGCTCTGTCCGTCCATGTGAGAATGAATTTTTCTTGATGAAAACATGAAGTCATGTCTTATCAAGCCTAAACGAGCTTTGTCCGAGCCGAGCTTAAGCTGAGCTCAAGCGAGCCTAGCTGAGCTCAAAACTCGACTGCCAACTTAGGCTCGCTTGAGCTCTGCTCGGACTTCTATCGAGCTCGAGCCTGGCAGGCTGAGTTCACTCGAGCTCGACTCGTTTACAGCCCTAACGGCAGGCCGCCTGCCGTTCGTTCGCGGGACGGCAACGGCTATGTGTCAGCCCACGCATGCTACCGCTTAGCCACCGGACGATAAAAACGTTATTTTTATCAATATATTAGATATATAACTATTTTTACAAATACAGTGAAACAGTGTTAAATATGCTTAAAAAGTCGAGGCATCACGTTTCTCACCTACGTACACATACGGTTGTGCCTTGGAGTATGCGCCTCTCTCTCTCTCTACCAGCTCAGACACGATCAGAGAGAGAGACGACGACGACGCTATCTGCTTTGGTGCAGTGTGCATGCGTGCAAGGAATGCAGCGGGTGGTGCACATGGCAAGACTCAATCGACGAAAGCAAAGTGAAGGTTGGAAAAATGTTTGCCCCTTCTTTCTAGTTTCTGGATTATAATTTTTTAAATAAATAAACAAAATAGTTTTTTATCTTTTCAAAACATCTTACTAAAACAGTTTTTTTAAAATAATTTATATTATTTAATTTATTTATATAAACACTTACACTAAAATAAAGAATCATTAAACACAGTTACAAATCATCAATCGCGGCAGTAGAAAAGAATCCGCGGCGAGTGCAAGCAACGGGCCGGCAGGCATCAGGCATTTTCGGTGCTCTTAGGGCATGTACAATGGGTCTCTTCAAACCGTCTCCATCTCAATACTTTTTGCAAAATACCCCTTGCATGGTCAAGAGACGGCCTCTGCGTCTCTTCACGAAGAGACGGTGAGCAGCTCGTCTCTACGCTGAAGTCGAGGCTTAAAGACAGACAAAGAAGACGTTGTATGAGTTGGAGACTCCAAGTTCATCTTAACCACATGCAAAATATTAATTACTTAAAGACACTAAAATAAATACTCCATTGTATGAACCGTCTTTTCACTGTCTCTATATCATATTTCAGCATCTTATAGACGGACTTCTGTCTCTCCATTGTACATGCCCTAACGTGCATCGGGAGTGGCAAAAGGCGACCGCGTCATACGACCCGGCGTACGTACATACGGCTAGCCTGCACCAGTCTACTCTACCCTTCTGTACGTACCTTTTCCACCTACTACAACGACCCCATGTAGATGTAGCACACGCTTCCTTAATCTTGACCATCAATGTACTGCCTCGAACGCACGCCACGAGCTCGGCCCATACGCAAGTGGACAAGTTGCACGTACGTACTGGCAAAAGTACACCATATGTACTGTGTGTACCTGGGTTTCTATGGAAGGCTCAACATAGCTAGATAGCTGCCCAGGCAAAACTTTGGTCCGCTTGTTTCGATTTTAACTTCTGATTTCTAATTTTTAATTTATTATTTTTAAAATTTTGTCTTTTCTAGTATTTTAGATTTTTAGGATTTTTTACCTTTTTATATTTTTATGTATTTTTAATTTTAATTACATTTAAAAAACTACTAACTATTACATTATAAAATAAATTAGCTACAGTGAAAAACCAAAACTAATAAGAAAACCAAAATGGGCACCCTGCATGCATCGCATTGCATGGATGCATATCTGCATACATCAACGGTGACAATCAATTATCCATGCAATTATTTTGTACACAGTACACGTGGACACACATGAGCGATCGAGAGAGAGACAATAAAGAAAAGGCAAAAGCCAGAAAATAAAGAAAAAATAATGACGAGCGCGAGCTGCTTTGCCCCAACGCAAAGGCGCGGGCGGGTGAGTGAGTGTCGAGCTACCTAGCCTGAGCTGGTCCACCGCGTCGCATGGACACGGCCGAGCGGCTCGCCAGCTTTTCCTGTTCCTTCCTTCGGTGCAAGCCAGTGACGGACTCAGAATTTGAATCCAGTGTATACCTAACTAAAAAATTATTATACAATATTGGTATAATCTAATACAAAAATTCGGTAAACGGTTCGGTAAAAAACATAATATATCTAAAAGATCTCATAATACCTTAAATTCAACAAATAAATTCGAAATTTGCATAACTGATAATATAAATTGTTCAAATGTAATATAAGGTCTTACATAAATAGAAGATTGCAACACTAGTTTAAGACTTTTGCTTTCCGCTTCTTCATGGTCATGAAAGTGTGAACTATGTCATCCTCGCTGACATTGGAGAAGATATCATGCTCAATAAAAGTGACCAAACAATCATTCAATAACTGATCACACATTCTATTTCTCATCTTATTCTTCACTAGACACACTGCAGATAATACTCTTTCAACAGTTGCTGTTGCCACCGGTAAGATCAATACCAATTTGAGGAGCAAGTACACCAAATCATAAAGATCATGCTTCTTTGTTTCAACAAGCTTAATAGAGAGCTCACCAAGATTGTTCAGGCCTTTGAATCTATCATCCTCTCTCATATCATCAATATATGTATCAAGTTGGAGTTCAAGTTTCATGAGATCAGAGCTTGCAATATCTTTGGGATAAAAACTTGCAAGTCTAAGTATTTTCTGTGCATCAAAAGAGGCAAATGAATCGGAGGGGTTGAATGCCGACATACAAAGAAGCAACTCCATACTAACCTCATCAAACCGATTCTCAAGCTCTTGATGAACTCTATCAATGACACCAATATATACCTCTCTTCTATAGTGGTCATCAATTGTTTGTTCAGGGTAAAAACGATGGGATCTTCCATGAGGTTCATATTTAGCATCCATTGCAGGAACATCAATGGAATATTTGATGCAAAATTATGTAACCTTTCCTAAGAAACCTTCCCACCCATTAGACCTCATCTGTTGCATTCTTTTCTTTGCCAAACCCACAAGTGTCATCGCATTAACAATATCTTGGTCTCTCTTTTACAAAGAATTAGACAACTCATTTGTGTAACCAAGAATGACAAGCATCAAGTGTGCATTGAAAACAAACTCAAAAGACTCAAATGTAAGAACCATAGCATGTATGTTTGGCCAATCATCCTTTTGGATGGGCTCATTTCCAAGAGTTATGAGTACTTCCCGGATTGTATCATACATGTTAATGATATGCAAAATAGTTTTGTAGTGAGAACCCCACCGAGTGTCACCGGGCCTAACCAATCCCATCTCTTGATTTAACCCACTTCCACTTTCTATTTCATCCAAGTCAAGTGCCTTCTTCAATTTTTGAGCTCTAACATCTCGAAGCATATCATGACATTTGCAAGAAACACCAACTATATTCAGCAAGCGTGAAACTTGACCAAAAAAGGTTTGGCAACCAACATTTCCCTTGGCAACAGCAACAAGAACTAACTGAAGTTGATGTGCAAAACAATGCACATAATAAGCAGAAGGAGACTCTTTCATAATCAATGTTTTCAGCCCTTTAACCTCTCCTTTCATGTTACTAGCCCCATCATATCCTTGCCCACGAATTTGAGTAAAAGTCAAGTGATGACTAGTAAGCAAGGACTGAATTGTTGTTTTAAGTTCCAAAGAAGTGGTGCCAGAGACATGAACTACTCCAAGAAACCTCTCATAAACCCTCCCAAGTTTATCAACATAACGCAAGCAAACAACAAGTTGTTCTTTATGTGATATATTACTAGATTCATCAGCTAGGATTGCATAGTGGTCATCCCCAAGTTCTTCAATTATGTATCTAGTGGTTTCAATAGAACAACATCTAATAATTTGCTTCTGTATGTGAGGGGCCAAAATGCAATTACCTGGAGCATTTTTCAACACCAACTTGTTAACCTCTTCGTTATTTCCAGCAAGCCACTTCAAAAGTTCAAGAAAGTTTTCTTTATTGTTAGATTCTTCACTTTCATCATGTCCACGAGAAGCTAATCCTTGATGCAAAAGATACCTCAAACATCTAAGTGAATAAATCAATCTAGCCTTGTACTCAACTTGATCCTTTTCTGACACCTTGACAATGACAGTATCAATTTTTGTATCCTTTTTCACAAATAAATTGTATTTGTCTTGAGCAAACTTGTGAATAGTTGAGCAACAATGTTTGTCAAGTGCTTTAGCTCCTATGTTCCAATTATGCCACCCATCCATTACAAACTTTCCACTTTCTTTGCCAAACAAATAGCATATGAAGCAAAATGCTGCATCCTTCTCAACACTATATTCAATCCAAGGGTACTTATGAAACCAAATAATACTAAAGCGGCGATCTCTACCATAAATTTTTCTAACGGGGTAATCATAGGCCCAAGTTGGCATGGACCTTTTAGAATGTATCCTCTTCTAGCCGCATCTTGATCATTGACATCATATCTTGAAATAGGCACCCTTAAGCCTGGATCATGTTCAAGGCAATCAACATAATAAACCAAAGGTGGTTCTTCTTCATTTTGAGTTGGCCCTTCATCCACAACTGGATCTGCAAGTGGTGTTATTCCATCTTCACCTGACCCTTCAGTCACCATTACAATTGGAGAATTATCATCTACAGATGGCCCTTTTTCAATTGGAGAATTATCATCTACAATAGGATCAGACGGCTTTTCATCTAAAGCTGAAATTGGTGGTGGTGGAGCACAAGATGCAATCTTTTTTGCTTCATGTTTCTGAAAAAGCAATGCAATGCTTCCGTTCTTCTTCTTCATGCCTCTCAATTCAGTGCTAATGTGTGTTGTAGATCTAAAAAAACAAATGATCCTATTAACCATTTAGCATGTAAAATATTTAGTCTAACAGTGCAAGACTATAGCCCAAATTAATGCAGACCTCAGCGAAAGCATTAATCTTTTCAAACCCACAACAACATGAGGCAGAGGATATAGCATGCATGCAGGAAGTAATGATCCTATTAACCATTTAGCATGTCAACAACATGAGACAACTTTGTTGAGTGTAAAACTTCCAGATTCTTATCAATTTTGTTTGTAATATCCTTGTGGTCATTCCTCAATTCTGCAATGGGCATTGTGCAGTGTAAATACCAATTACAACATGCTGAGCATAAAAGTATTTGTAGTACATAGATGATGCACAAACACATCGTTTCGTCAGTCAGCCCAAGGCCCCAAGCCACAATTGTAAATGAAGTCAGCCATAAAGACAAGCTAGAATCTTGCTCGACTCAGGCTCAGCTCACTTTCAGAAACCTATGTTCATCCTAAACTTTTAACCCCGAATTTTGCCAACAGAAACCTTACCAGCTCTTCCCCTACCAGTAGTTCATCTTGCCCATGCTAACAATTGTGGATGCTGAGGCGGAGGCGAAGGGAGCCGGCCAAATTGCGGAGGCGGAGGCGGAGGGAGCCGGCCAAATTACGGAGGCGGAGGCGGAGGGATCGAGGGAAGCCTGGCGGAGGCGGATGGGCGCCTGGCGGAGAGTTTTTGGGTTAGGGCACAAGGAGTTTTTGGGCCAAATTGCACTATTGCAAGGTAGTCCTGGGCCTATATGGACTACCTGCTGGGCCCGCCCCTGGTACTGCAAGTACGTAAGTATTAGATGCGACGAGCCAGGCGGATCTAGGCCTCGGACTAGAAGAGCTGTAGCTCGGATCCTAACCCATTTAGCTCCATGGATAGTACTATTCATCAGGCCCAATCTCTTGTGTTAGCCTCCTGGTCAAAGCCCAGACACGTAACATGTTCCATTTGCTCCTTCAGCAACTCAGCCTGCCCCAGTCCCTGACCCCCGTGCGCCTCCTCTTAAGTCCCAACCCTAGCTCACGTCGTGCCCCGCCGCCCCCGACCGAATCCGCCACGCTAGCACGCACGGAAGGCCCAGAAGTCTGGCTCCGCCCTCCAAGCTCCGGCAACCAACGGCCAACGCCCTCCGCCTTTGGCTCCGGAGCTCCACCCCCCTGCTCCAGGTCCCGACTACGAGCCGTCAATATCCCATCACCTGGCTTCGGTCGTCCGGCTGTCCTGCCTCCAGTCTCCAATCTCCTGGTAAGTTGCAAAACTAAATGAGGTTGCATGGATCGGTTTACACCTATTTTGATCTAGTTGTTCGTTATAATCTTTACATGTAAATAGTTTAGCAGTGTGTGCTCGAGTACTCGTGGTAGTCAAGTACTCGCGCAGAAGTCGGACATAGCCGAGTGCAATCGGAGCATCCATGTGCCATGAGAAGTCGGAAGTTGAAGCGCCGTGAGAAGTGGTTTTAGCCGTAGTTGTGTGTGTGGTCGTAAGACTATGTGTGGTCGACAGTCTGCGTGTGTGATCGTAAGACTATGTACCTAACGTGGTCGTAAGTAGTTGTGAGATGCCCAAGTCATGCGAATCGTGAAGAGATTCCAGAAGGCATGAGAATAATGCCAAGTTAGTGGATGTGTGGAGGTCGTATGTGTGTATGAAGCTTATTTAAGCGATGTAATCTATTAAGTATTTAGAGGAGTTGCAAGTGAATAGAACAGAGAGAAGAAAAGGGTGTGCGTCGTCGGAAAGAAAAAGTCTCTGCTGTATTTATTTGTCCTCTTTACTCGTGTATGTGTGTGTATTGTTTTAAGAAAGAAAGCACATGTGAGTTTTCTTTCGACAAATAGCCATTGGAACTGTTAGGTTTAGTTCCAACACTACTCACAAGTTCAATACTGTCTAGAACTTTTTACTCATGTCAAGGACAAGTGTGTGCAGCCTAGATGCAATTTAATATTTATTCTGAGAACAAAGTACGGTCGATTTTAGTTTCCGGTTAGGACGATAGATGACATAGCCAACATGAGCACTGCTATATCCAGGCACCTCGATCATGTGAACAGTTGAAAACAAGGGTCCACTGCAATGTTTCGAAAGGTTTATTAGTTGTTTCAAAAGCGCATCTGATCTGACATCGTTTGCAATGTTGCGCTCATGCAATCGCCACAGGAAGCTAGATTCTCTTAACCTGATTTCTTTCGTCATGTTTTTTAGGCTTTACACATTCCTGAAAGCTTCTTTTTACCATTTACCATCGGCTTAAGAAATGCAGTTTGACAGTAGATTGTAGAAACCATGCAAAGACAGCCTACGGAATTCAGCATATGGTTTTATTATTCTCTTTTTGATGGTGCAATGCAGATTGCAGAATCAATCTAGCTTACAGTTCTGAACAGCCGACTGAACACCAGTTGCATCTGAGGCTATTAGGAGTTTAGGACCGCACATCGCCGGTGCTTGCCTGCAGGGCTTCCTCCTGCCTCCCGGTCCCGGATCCCGCCGTCGGTAACTTGCTACTTGCCAAATTTCAAATAACTAGCTAGCAATTAGCCATTCTCCTGCTTCGTTTCTGGTCCGCCACTGCGACGAGCATTTTATGTCACTAAAAGCTATGTACCGGCCGTGCACGCACCGGGTGCACTTATTTACTGCCGCGGCGACGCACACACGGCTCCTCCCGATCCGAGTCTGTAACGCCCCCATTTTTAGAAACTGAGACGTCGTACGGCCCGCAACAGCCCAGGAGTTCCATTGCGGTGTAACAGTGTATCAAACCTGCTTACAAACAATTAAAACAAGTTAATTTAATTAAAATAAGACATAATGGTCAACTTTAATGATAATACAGGCGTCCAAGCCCAAAACTTAACTTACATACAGAAGAGCCGAAGAAAACTTCATAGGAACACTTGAGTGTAGACGTAACCCTAACACAAACACTCGCAGCATCTCATTTTCTTCTGGTATCTGTGGGAGAGATTTTGCAAGCCTGAGTACTCCAACCCCGTACTCAGCAAATCACATGTAGAAAATAATATATAACTATATGCCAGGATTCTCAAGGGAAGGGAGTATAGTGTTTTATTAAAAGGTAGATGCAATTTTATTTGCAAACAGATAAAACTTTTAAAACAATTGCTCCTTAAGATCAGGGGGTTTTCTGTTATCAGATAAAGTCTCGTCATTACTCAAATTAACAACATCAGAAACACTACTTATGCCTCGTTGCTGGAATCACCCAGTTAACACAACTTCATTAACCGGAAGCACGGCGTATTCGAATACCATTTATTTCACTCTGCAGAGTTGTCCTGCTTTACCCACAAGATTTCTTAATTCCGCGTCTGATATTAAGAAAACAAGGCTTTTCGCTGCTCAATTCTTTATATAGCCTCTACCTAGTAGGCCTCTCAGTAAGCTCAGGCAACTCCTGACTTACCTTAGCCTACTATTGTGCGGCTCATATAACACATGATCGAAGTTCAGATCGATCGGTCAGATTGTTCAGATAAAATAACCAACTTCCATACGGCCCTGCTCAGCCCCTTCCGTATGGACTCGCACGGTGCCTCCAAACTGCGTCTGTAGAGGTTCAATCGAATTTGAGCAGCTACTAGACCAGGGTTGTCGTATCAACACTTGTGGTTGGGTGATCACCGCGTCTTTTACTTAGCACAAGGTTCTTGCCCTTATATTTTTCCTGAGGTCCGCAACCTCCATCTCAGGGAAAAGCGGTGGGCGAAAACCGCCTAGCGGTCTCCCAAAACACCTTTACCCTAACTGTGCACACCGGCACCTCCGCTCTAGGGCACGCTCACCCAAGATCGGGTTTTTCCAAATCTACCAGTCCACGGTTCAAACCTTAATAGTGTACATGTTGAAGGGTAAAGCGATGGGCGAAGTCCGCCGCACGGTTTCGCGCAACACCTTTACCCCACCCTGCACATCAGCATTACCGGCCTAGGGTACGGCATCCCATACCACCCTACCCTAAGTCCGGGGTTTTTCAAACCTACTGGCCAACGGCCAAAGTCACTTAGTAGTGTGTAATGTTGAATGAGATGATAGTACATACATTTATACAATACTTCAATAATTACTAAGGTTGTCAAGGTGAATATGGCCATCAAAGTAAACAGAGCTTTTATCAGTGGTAGGACTTATCTAAATAGCATGTCATTCTAAACATTTCATGTTAAGCAAATAGCATTTCACAAATATTCATAATGAAACTACATTACTTAGATAATAGGCATGTCATGGGATTCAACATGATCAAAAACATGTGACTTGCCTTCTTTTTATTGCTCTTGATCTTCTCGACCAGCTTCACACTTACTTCATCTCCCTTTTCTGGCCTTCCGTTGACCAACTCGCTTAGTCCGTTCACTAGCGTAGAAAACGATATCAAATAAATTCCTGCTTTGCGAGATGCAAGCTGGGAACAAAATGCAATTAAAAATAAGAAAGAGCATAAAAAGAAATGGGTTGGGTTGGGAGGTCGAGGTTCGATGATGCTGGGTAGGTTGACACTGCTAAATTTGGATAAGATAGGTTCAGGGCAATTAAAAGAGGTTTATGTGTTGGACGGATTTTTGGGAATAAAAGATAGATATTTAAAATTGGATGGTCGATCTTTGATTTGGATGAATTTGAATATTAACGGGATTTAAATTGGCGAAACGCTGGAATTTGAATTTATAAGATTTGACTTGGTTGGGACGGTGGAATTTTAAATTTAAAGAGTTAAATTCGTGAAATGGTGAAGTTTAAATTTTTAGAATTTAAATTTAGAAGAATGGATGCCAAATTTGAATTTAGGATATTAAACTGGTCCAAATGGTGTATTTTGGTATTTTTGGGGTTTTTGGATTTTTCTACGATTTTTTGGGGACTTTTCTGGATTTTTGGGATTTTCTGAAATCAAATGAATAGTAGTGCACAGTGCTGGGCTCGCCCCGAGTAACAGCGCGCCCGGCCCGGGCTTTCCCGCGCGGTTAAACTGGCCGGCCGCCCGATCCGCACGCTCGGCCGAGCCCATGCGCGCGCGGGCGAAGCCCAGCGCCCACGCACACACTCCCGCCCGATGGGCGACGCGCGTCTGGTGCCGACGGGCCAGATCACACAGGCGTGACCGCCGGATGGAGAGGCGGTAATGGATCTACGGCTAGTATTTAAAGGTGTAATGACGGTTGGATGGAAATGGCACCGATGGCTGCGATCGACCGACGTTGCCCCCGGGAGTCGTCTTCAACCTCCGGACGCTCTCCCGGGCGGCAAAACAGAGGGCGACATCGCCGGCAAAGCCACGACGCCCGAGCTTCCCAGGTAAAGTGTGCTTGGCGAAAGCATGCGGGTTTAGCTAGGGTTTCCATTTTAGGTATTTGGGGAATGAGTGGGATAGCGGCAGTGTCTAGCGGCGGCCGGCAAGGCGGTGACTCTTGCGGCGGCGCCATGTACACCTAAGGGTTTACCGACCAATTGAGCGGGCTTTTCACCATCTACAACACTCTAGGGAGCTGGGAGAAGTGATGGCGCAGCTCGAGAAGAACTCCAGCGAGCTGGCCACGGTGGGGTCTTTTTGACCGAAGGCGGCCTTTGTTGCCGGAGCTCCCAGCTAATGTTCTCATCCCATGGAGTTCATACATGTGTTAAGGGAGTAACAGAGAAGGTGTCAGCGAAAGGAATCGAATTGAAATCAATGGAATCACAAGGTTTTGATTTTAGGGCTCACCGGCTCAGGGGCGGCGATTGCCGGCGGCAGGGGCGATGGGAATGCAATCGGTGGCTTGTGGAGAGGGGTGAGAGTGTCTAAAGGAGTTTCACCGGGGCTAGGGGTTCTTATAGGTTGGGTATGTCGGTTTCTCCCGCGGGATATTTCCGGTCGCGTTCGGCTTACGCGAAGCGGGGCGAGGGGATGCACTGCAGAGGTGCAGAGGGTGTGAGGGGGAGGTGGCGCTGTTGGTCTGCAAGTGCTCTGCCCGAAGTTTTGACTCTGTGTGAGAGGAAATCGCGAGAAGGGGCGCGACGTGTGCAGCGGGAAGAGCAGGCGCGCGATCACCGGCGCACTGCGCGAGGGGAGGAGCAGAGGGAAGGGTCACTGGCCAGTGGGACCTGGTGTACAGCCGTGACGTCGAGCTGAGGGAGAGCGGCGCCGCAATCATGTGCAGGGGAGAAGCGACGCGTGCGGCAGCTTCTCCGGGAAGGAGAGGAGGAGCGGCGCGCGCGAGGGCGCCAGAGGAGAGGAGGTGGCGTAAATGCCAGGAATGGAAAGCATATTTCGCCGATGCTTGCCAAAAAGGGAAAGAAATCTGAATTCAAAAGAAATTCAAGAAAATTCAAAAATTTTGAATTTTTCGGGGTGTTTCAGAGTCCCACCTCACGGCAGCCGTGAGGCATGGCCGCATGGGTTAGATAGATAACTAGATTTAGATCATGTTTAAAGTGGTGTGGTTTTTTTTTTGTCTCGGGCCGGGGCTGAAATGGCATAGTAGTAACTGTTAGTTTTTATAAGATATTTAATTAAAGAAAAAGGTGCTATCTAAGGAATTAGAGTGTTTTTATAGTTCAGATCACTCAGATTTTTTTTGTATATGTAATATTTTTCGTCTATATCTACAGTATTTTTTATATATATATGCAACATTTTTTCCTGTATGCAATATTTTTTTCTATATATGTAATATTTTATAGCTGAGAAATGTTGCATACATGGTGAAAATGTTGCATATATCGACGAAAAATATTGCAAATATAGGTAAAAAAATGTTGTATATATAGGGAAAAAATCTGAATGTTTCGAGTTAAAAAACACTCGAGTGTTGTTTAGCAATTATTAAGAAAAATAAAAAAACACTATTATATCTTTATAGATAATGTAAAGAAAAAAGAGAAAGGAAAAACCATAAGAATCCATGTATTTCAAACGGTTTGATGAGAAACCATTTCTGTTGAAATGGACCTTCATTTAATCTGATTTGGTTCGCTGACGCATGGGTTGCTGTCGGAGCCTCCACGGCACCGTTGCATGCGGGACACGCGGGATCCGTTCCGTTGGGTGCCCTGCTTGCGACGGAAACCTAGGGGGTGAGGTGGCTCGCGAGCGGTCACATTTGTTCTAGGACTAGCTAAGATCATCTCCAACAGTGATTTATAAGCTAATTTTAAGTATATTATTTTATATTTTAATAGAAGAGAGAGAAAAGCTATCTCTTGATCAAGAGCTAGTCTCATACACACATTCCAAGATTATATAAGAGTGTCATGTGATGCTATTTATGTTATGAGTTATGTGCTAAAAGTTAGTACTATTGGAGAAGTTGTCTTAGATCTAGTAACTAGCTCATACTGTTGGAGATGCTCTTAAAAGTTAGGTGTAGCTAGGGCTGTCTTTTTTTTAGACTTTAAAACTGCAAATAACACATAGATCATGATTGGCTCCCTTATATGAACCGGATGGTTTCTTTTCAGAGATTATGGTTGTATCTGATGGTTTATAGCTTTAGTATAAGTGTCTGTATGAACAGAACTGAATGATGATAAGTCATTTTGAAAAAATTATTTCGATAAACCGTTTCGAAAAGACGGTAAAGAAAGTACTCCTATTTATTTGTTGAGCGTAGTCATAAGACATAGATTCCTTTTTTGCAGCTATGTTTTGGCTTTGACTTCTTTCTAACCACTATTTATTAGACTAATAAATTGCAACCTAAAAATATTCATAAGTCGTAAGCTAAAAAGAAAGAGACAAATTAGATAAATTTTTTAAATTTAATCGTGATTGAATGATCACCAGACTAGCTAATACAACTGGCACGAGTGCTCTAGTAATCTTTTGTATATAACCGCCAATAGTCGCGAATATCTTCTTCCACAATTCCCCTGTTCCTTCCTCGGTGCTAGCACGTAGTACTGGACGCGAAGAGCATTGCATGTCACTAAAAGCTATACACCGGCCGGTGCACGCACCGGTTGCACTTATTTATTGCCGCGGCGACGCTCACACGGCTCCTCCCGATCCGAGTCCCACCTCACGGCAGCCGTGACGCATGGCCGCATGGGTTAGATAGATTAGCAGGTTTAGCCCCGCTTATTTCAGTTATAGTTTCTCGCTTCTGACTTAATTTTTTAGTATTTATAAATTTTATCTTTTTTCTAAATTTTTGGTTTTTTTTAGCTTTTTGTTAGCTTTTTTTCCTCGTATTCGTTCGTTCGTGTTGTCCGTAATGAGCTAATATTTTTTCTATTTTTAAATTTTTTAAATTTAATTACACTAAACAAGTTACATTTCACTACAGTAAAATTTCAGTCGTTACAGTGTAATTTCAATCATAAGTCATAGCTTTTTAGCCCAATCGAGCAGTAGTCAGATCATGCTTAAAGTGACGTGGTTTTTGTCTCTAGACTAAAATGACACGACAACGAATGTTAGCTTTTTATGAAATATATAATTAAAAATAGAAAAAAAATAAAAATACTATTATACCTCTGTGGATAATATTTAAAAAAAACCGTGTTAAGAATCCACGTATTTCAAACGGTTTTATCAGAAGCTGTTGCTGTTGAAAATGGGCCTTCATTTAAGATGATTTGGTTCGCTGATGCACGGGTTGCTGTCGGAGCCTCCACGTCACCGTTGCATGCGGGACACACGGATCCGTTCCGTTGGCTGCCCTGCTTGCGACAGAAACCTTGGGGTTGAGGTGGCTCGCGCGCGCGCGTTTGTTCTAGGACTAACCAGGTGTCTAGCCAGGTCTCTGTTTTTAGACTTTTAAAACTGGAAATAGCACGTACATCATGATTGATTCCCCTTCCATTAAATAGGATGATTTTGATGGTTTATAACTGTAACTGATGGTTTATAGCAGTAGTGTGAATATTTATGTGAATAGAACTGAATATCGATAAGCCGTTTCGAAAAGTTATTCTCATAAATCATTTGGAAAAGATAATAAATAAGTGATCCTGTTTATTTATTGGAAGAAACCATAAGCTATAAGTTATATAGCCCCTTTTTTAGTTTTTCAACCAGTTTTTTATTTTAATTTTTTTTATAATTACTATTAATTAAACTTAATAAATCACAAACCAAAATAACATAATTAGAGTCGTAAGCTGAGATATAACAGGTTTAATTTAATCGTGATTGATTGATCTCCAGACCAGCTAACACAATCGGTACGAGAACTATAGTAGTATTTTTAAAAAGAGGTACGAGTATTGATTACTTTTGTGAGCCGATCGGTGGCTAATGGCCAAAAACCACGGCCTAACCTTTGTTGATCTGAGAAAAAACAACCGCAGCATTATTGCATGCCGCTTTGTTCGATTCGATTCCATCGCGAGCCGAGCCAAGCTTCTCTTTCCGAAAAGGAAGAAAAGAGAGGGAGGGCAAGGACAACGGAGGATCTGGAAGCCTGTGAGGTGGCCGGCGGCGATGGTTCAAGTGTAACGGCGGTGACACTGACACAGACGTGCATTTGGTGCTGCAAAGCAGGGAGCAGCCGTGTGCGCGTGGCATGATTTGGGAGCGTTCCTATGGTTCATCTGATTGTTAGCGTTTTTTCTTTCATGTGATGAGTTTAAACATTTAAAAGAAAGTGATATTCGGGGACAAAATGAATTACCAACACAATATGAGATTTATTGTTGTGCTCAATATGGCTTTTTTTAGTAGCTTATGGCTGAAAAGTACTGTAGCTGACAAAGACTTATTTAGCATAGTTAAATTTAAAAAAAATTAAAAATAGAAAAAACATATTAGCCCATCACGTATAATGCAAACAAATATAGGGAAAAAAACCGGCAAAAAAGCTCAAAAAAGCTAAAAGTTCAGAAAAAAAACGAAATTTATGAATAATAAAAAATAAGCTAGAAGCTGAAGCCGAAATGAGCGAGGCATTTGTACAATCAGACCCCTCTACACGGACATCGCGCGCTCTAACTCCACTCATACTCTTCATGGAGTTTACTCACTTTGGTTATGTAGGACAAAGTGGTGTCCACGGATACGTGCAGCCAAATAATTTTTACATTGACATATACTATCTTAATAAATAGTTAATTCAGCTTATAGCCTTAATAGATGTTATAAGAGAGACATGTGGCCAAACTTAATTATATCCTCAAAAGACACGTTAAATGTCTAACATATGTCACTTTTGTGTGACAAGGGGACATAAACCAAATATTTCTTGAATAACTACGACAGTCTCAATTACAGCGTGTTTGCCTACAGACGACATCCGTCTTGTCCCTTAACGTTACAGTTTGACACACTAATTACACGAGGTTTATTATCTGTGGATTTTCCGGCTTGTTTTAGACCCCGTACGTGACCTCTCGTGCACAAGTAGCTCCTATGATAGGTAGTACGAGAAGAACGTGATCTTCCTACTGCAAGCCCACATTTTTCTCTCCAAACGCATGCACGCGTTAACGACGACGACGATGGAGCGAGAGCTAGGTAGACAAGCCGGCGAGCCGCGGCTGGCCGTAGACATCCACGTCCGTCCAAGGCCTCGGTGCGGGCGCAAACGCCACAGGTGCTGGTCCCCATCGAGCCTCTGCTGCCTCCGCAAGAAACACTGCTACAACGATGGCTTAATCTCTTTCCCTCACATGCTGACATATGTACGGCTCGAGACGTAGCCCCGTCTCCGTCCACTAACGCCGAATCTATGGGAGGGTTGGCAAAGGCAGCTTTTGAGGGTCCTGTCCATCCGGCGTCGAACGCCGTGCAAATACACATATGCACTGAGTGAGACAGCATATACTTATGCTTCAAAGGCCATGTAACATCTGATCAGCGGTTATTTGTAGACATGTGATGTATGGTTGATGCACACACGTCGAATGTGTGTAACATCCCATTTCGGGACTTGCTTGTGCTTGTATGTAATTCAAATATTCGAATTTGAATTCAGTTTGCAATTCAAAGCCATTTTCAAAAAATTGAAAATTTCCCAAAGCTCCTCCTAGCCTCAGCCCGACCCACCCTTGCCACTCCCTGGTCCAGTGGCTCAAGCCACGGCCCAGCTGCCCCCCTCCCGCTCAGCCAGCGTCGTGTCGACCCGCGCCAGTCACGCCCCCACCCACGTCGTGCGTGCCTTCACTGCACCGCCCACGCACGCATCAAGCCCTATGGCGCCACAACACCGTCGTCTCCTCTCTTGGCCTAGCCCTCGTCCCCTTCTTTCTCTCCCCTGCGTGCGTGCATGGACCCCCCCCCCTTTTCCTTCCCTCTCTGTGAGCCAAGCCGCCCCCCCACGCCCGCGTGTTTGCGTCGCCCTTGCCGCACGCCCCTGTGTCCCGTGCACTCAAGCCATTGCCCCTCTCTCTGCCGCGCAGCTCCACGCTGCTCGTGAGCCCCTCTCCTTTTCCTTGCGTCTCATCAAGCGTTGGCATGTGCCCTCCTCGGCCACCGCGCACACCCTTAAGGCGCCTAATGGTTGAATGCCGCCTCCCCAAAGCTATTTAAAGGCTGGCCATGGTCCCCTGAGCTCCACCTTGCCCCACCATTGCCTCCCCTTCCGCTGCCTCAATCGCACCATTCTCCCTGAGCTCGCCACCACCTTCGCTAGGTTTTCCTCGGCCACCACCGCTGCCAGTGCCCCTTGGTGAGCCCCAAGCCCCTCTAAGCCTCCCCCGTTGCTCTCCGTGCTCTGCTCCCCGTCTCACCACTCCTAATTGGCCTATTGCCCCTCACAACTCGCCAGCAATCCCTTTCTTTCCCAACTCTGACGCCCGGTCGACTTGCCACTCTGTCACCCCCACTGTCCAATTGTGTGCGTAAGGAGCTGTAACATCCCAAAAAGGGAACTTCTGTAATTGCGAAAATTATAAAATATTTTAATTGTTTTCCCGAGTTTCTCCAAAAGTATTTGGTGTTACTCGAATTCCTCGAGTTTGTTTTTATTGCCAAAAGTCCGAGAAATAAAAATCCAAACCTCGAAATCAAGATATCAAGATTTAAAAATTTAAATTTACCCGGGAATCTTAGCTTGAAATTTTAAATTTAAATCTGGATCCTCAAAACCAGGAATAGAAATTGAAATCAAAACAAATTCTCTCCCACCCAATTCATATATCTGAAGATTTAAATCCAGGATATCAACATTTATTTCTCCTGAACTCGATGATCTTAAAATTTAATGGTTAAACCAAAATTTGAACCATGCTTTCAAATTCAAAATCTACTCGCAAATATCAAAATTTATTTACTGTATTTCCCAAAATACAGAATATGCTAAAACCCCCTGTTGGGCCAGGCCCACTCCTTTTCTTCCCCCGGCCAGGCCGTTTTCTCCTCTTTTCCCAGCCCGTTCGGCCGCTCCTTTCCTCTGGCCCGACCGCAGCCTCCTCCTTCTTCCTCCCTCCTCCTCCCTTGTTTCCCGTCGCACCGAGCCGGCCTGCCTCCCCGCGCAGCTTCGCCCCGGCCCGGTCCCGTGCTTCGGCCTCGCCCACCAGCTACAGCCGCCGCAGCTCGCCTCCGTACGCGCAATTGCTACCCTAGCGCCGGTCTCGCTTGCGCCTCCCCCTCGCTAGCCCTGCCGCCGCCCGGTATTACTCCTCAGCGTCGCCCCGCCCAGCATTACTCCGCCTGCGCGACTTCAATGCCGGCATTACTTCCCCCTCGCGCGCGCGCCTTCACTCCCCTACCACCGGCCTAGCCCCGCCCCTGTCTTCTCTAGCTCGGCCGCGCGTCGTCTCCTCTCTCCTTTCCGCCGTGGTCCAGCAGGCACCGCCCCCGGGTCCGCTCGGCCTCGCCCCAGTTACACCCTCGCCCAGTTGTCACTCGTGCTCGCCGCCTATAAGATGCTGGCCAAACCTCAGTTGCCCCTCTCCCTTGCGCCCATCCAAGCTGCGGTGGGTTTGTGCCGCCGCCGCCCCTCCCCGTCCCGGCCATCTCCGGCGAGTATTCTCCGAAGCGACCGCGTCACATAACGTCCCCGGTCGTCCTCCGCCTCCCCACTCGGTTAATCGCAAAACCATCGCCCGAGCACGCCGCGCGCACGTCCTCTCCGCCTCCGGCCGGCCGTCGCAAATCCCGCCGCCGCACCCACCGTGGTCGATCCCCGGCCGATTCCTCACGGCGAGAGCACCACCTGCGTCGCCCGAAGACACCCCAGTGGTCGGCCGCCGCCCACCGCCGCCCCAGCGTCCCCGCCACGGCGACCCAGTTGCACCGCCGCCCGCGCATGTCGCCGGCCCGACCTGGCCTCCCTCCGGCCACTCCAACCATTCCGGTGAGTTCCCCGTGTCTCCCTCATGCTTTCACGCACCTCCATTCTTTCCACCTCTCCTCCGGTCGCCGGCGCCCAGTTCCTCCTCACCGCCGGCCACCTAAGGCCGCCGCCCGCGTGCTTGGCCCCTCCCCGGCTGGAGCTACTGCCACCGGGAGACTCCTCGTTGCCGGGGCATTCAGTTTTACTGGTCGCCGCCGCCTCCCCGGCCGCTCCCCGCCGGCGTCGCCGCTGCCTAGCCTCGGCTCCTCTCTCCTCTGTTCCTGCCGGTGCTGCCCTGCTCTGCTCTGCTCTGGCTCCTAGCCGAAGGCAGTGCCCTCTTTCCTATATCCCTCTCTCTGGTATGACAGGTGGGCCCAACCGGTTAAGCATCTCCAAAAGCTTTTGCCTGCATGTCCCAATACTTTTGTGGTGTATGATTAATATTGCAAATCAATATTGTGCAGATGATCAAAAGAGCAAATTTGTAAACCAGGGGTTGTACATGAAAATGAGAGTAGGAAATTATTCAGGAGTTAATGAAGAAAAGAATTACAAAATGGAACTAACATTTGTTTCTTATTATGCCAATTGAGATTAATGCCATATTCCTCTTATACCACTAAAACAAGGTTGTGCATGATCTATTTTCTTACGACGAGTAATCCACATGAATTCACTGGAGATTAATGTTAGAAATCGAATATGTGAAATTAATTGTAAGATCATCTCTTGGGAATTAGAGGTAATAGAAGTTGATCCTAGATAGTCGAACAAATCGAGCATTAATATCTCATTCTATTAAAATACTCGAGTGATCTAAATGTATCTTCCATCTCTCGACCCAAATTGAAACCCATCATTGCCAAACTAAGTAGATCAATTTGGCAAGATTTTGCCACATAAAATATCAACCATGAAGCACTCATTCAATAAAAGGCAGACCGCTAATAATAAGATCGGTTAGTTAATAAAATAATCAATCTAGTGCATAATAATAATTGGTTAGGCAATTAGATTTCATCATATCCTAATTAAGTTGTTAAAATCAATGATTCATTAAGCTGGCCGCTGCTAATCTCAGCTAAGTTCTGCCGCATGAAATATGAAGGTTACACCACATATACAATTATACTCATCTTTCGTATCGGTATCCTAAAATCATAAAAACATGTTTCTCTGAACTACCCTCGATACTCTCTTTTATATGTCCCTAAGTCCTGCTTGACTCATGAAACTTCCTTGATAAATATAAGTCAGATAAAAAGAAAGTCACCAAATAAAAGGTCGAACCTTGCCTTTCCGCAACTGGCTGCGCTTGGCCACCTCCTTTTCCCAAGCAGATAATTCCTGTAGATACTTCCTCACTTTTGACCCATCGCTAGTCTAAAGTTTTCCCTCACGGTAAAGCTATTCAGACAACTCAATCTCTCACTCAAATCCAGCTACGGCCGTGTTTGAGGTGCATTAATCCAAATCGTCTCCTTATTCTCAAAATCATAATAAATTTATAATCTAAATTTAATTGGGCATTTAGAGTATTTGGTTTTATTGGTCTTTCTTTTCTTTGCTGCGTATTAGAATTTGAAGACTCGACGAGGCAACGGATTCGAACAGTAAGACTGGGTAAAAGCGAGGACCAGTAATTCAAAGTCATTGATTGAGAAGGCTTTGAGTTGAATCAAGGCCATAGTAAACCAAGCAAGGCAAGTCATCACTTTGATCATATTGCTCCCACATTTTATGCAAATTTATGTTCCTTTAAATTATCAACCTGCATGCCTAATTTAAGATGCAAATGTATGTCAAAGCTTAAGGTAGCTACATGCCCATTTGCTGTTGTATTAAATTTAATATGCCTTTCCTTGACACTTGAATCACTTAATCCTTGTCGCTATAGATATTAACGATAATCTTTACTAGCTATAGAATACAGTAATACGCTATGCTAGTCCGGTCAAGTCCAAGGCACTAGTTGCCCTGATCATCAATCATTGAAACATAAAAACTTATTTTGGGACAGTCATGGGATGTACGTGCCTGAGTATTCTGATATAACTGTTTTATGCTTCTCAAAACCCTTAAACATGCTATACCTGTCTGGGCGGTTGGTGAGAGTGGCTGGTGCCGATGTCGCACGAGAACCCGTGGTTTGAGGTAAGAACCGCCTGGACGATTTAAGGACTGAATCTTGTGACGACCTCCTTGTGTAAAACAGTACAACCACAAGTCTATATGGGTACGACCTAGCTGATTAACTTACGAAAGTTTAGTTCAGATATCACTAGTGGTAAGTGGGTGCCAGGATATACTGGTTTACTCACAGTGGGATACAGGGCCCGACTGTACCCATACGGCGCAAGAGGGGGCTTCTGACTGTGGTGGATAGAGCCCTTCAGCGGTGAAACCTCAGCGGGTGATATCTAGCTAGATCAGAGTAAGGTAAAGACTTTGTGATAAATTATCTAGGTCTCATGCCTAAGGAAGCATGTTGGCTATTAGGATAATTTATCTCTTGTGGGTAAAGTGTACAACCTCTGCAGAGTGTAAACTATTCGAATAGCCGTGCCCACGGTCAAGGGCGGACATGAGAACTTACTCGAGTTAATTCTATTTCGAAAAACATTTGTGGGTGGGATAAAACCAGTCAGAGGGACGTACTTTGAGTTTTGAATTTTTCCTGGAGGGAAGTACTCCAGTGGTGAAAACTAGCATAGGTGGGGGTAACCATGCACTGTAAAAGGTGGATGTAACCTACACTTCTATTATTATCACATTCTCACAATCAATTTCATAAAATCTGTTTCAGTTAAAATTGCTAAGTCTCAGGAGTTTTTCCTATTTATTGTAATTTCAAAACACTGATTCTAGCAAATAAAAGAGCCTCAAGCCTCCCTTGACAACTTTGCATCTGTTATTACTGCATCCTGTGTGGTGGCTTGCTGAGTATCATCGTACTCATTCTTGCTTAATTGCTACCATTCAGTCAGAAAGAACAGGAATGTCAAGCCCTGCGACGCTTAAAAGGGGTCGACAGAGCTGGAAGACGAAGAGGCCATGGACTAGGTCGCGAACCCCAGTTGGCTTCCTGTGGGCAAGTCCTGAGGGTCCCACCTGTGTGGAGTTTCCGCTGCAGCATTTTATTGTGTTCGGCCTAATCAGCCCATGGGTAAGTATTATTGTATTATTTACGCTTCCGCATTATATATTTTTGATATACAGTAATGTATCTGTAAGCACTATCTACTGATCCAGGGAATAGTGCGGTGGAATCACAGAGGATCTGGGTTCGCTAACCCAAGGTCCGACAGGAGCATCACCCGAGGATCCCAAAGGCACTGCAATATTTGTCAAGCATCCTCTCCCTTTCCGATGTGTCGCCTGCGTACCCTCTAAGTTAGGCTTCGACGAAATGATATCTACGTCGTGGGCTTCTCTAAAATAGTACTCTTGTACTTAAGACTTCTCTCAAATAGTATTCTCAGGGATTTTAACTCAAATAATTTGATTTTCTAATTTATACTCCCCCAATTGACTGAACTGCCCTGCCTCCGCTCCGTCGTCACCGGCCGCGCGATCGACCGCCACTCGCCGCACCTTCGGGACCCTCACAGATCCATGTCGTCGTCAGAGATAGCAGCAGTGGTGGGAATAAGCAGCAGAGACCATGACGAGAAGGCGGTCATCACGAGGTCCTGCTCCACAAGAACACAAGAAGACCAGGTGAGAGATACGAGCTACCTGGCTAGGTGAAGTTGCATTGCATGTTATACTCGATCGTACTTTCTTCTGCACTGAATTTTACCGTCTACCACTCGCGCTCTACATCTTCTCATCGCCATCATGCATCAATTGTTTTTCTTAGTAACCAGCATACCTATTATATATAGTGTTTTTTTTGCTTAAGTACACCTGCAGGCAGGTCGGTCCCCAAGTTCAAGAAATAAAACAAAATAAATTGCTGCTGCGTACGTGCAGGTGGTTGCTTTGAGGGTTTCTCTGCACTGCAAGGGGTGCGCAGGCAAGGTGAAGAAGCACATCTCCAAGATGGAGGGCGTCACGTCGTTCGACATCGACATCGCCACCAAGAAGGTGACCGTCGTCGGGGACGTGACGCCGCTCGGCGTCCTCAGCAGCATCTCCAAGATCAAGCCCGCCCAGTTCTGGCCATCATCGCCGCCGCGCGCATCAGCCTCGTTCTGACGATCTATCCATCCACAGCGCGCGCATAGCAGTTGTGAGCAGGGGCAGTTTAGTCAATTGGAGGAGTATAAATTCGAAAATTAAATTATTTGAGTTAAAATCCCTGAGAATACTATTTGAGAGAAGTCTTAAGTATAAGGGTACTATTTGGGAGAAGCCCACGGTATAAGTACCGTTTCAGCGAAGCCCAACTTAGAGGGTACTATAATAGCAAAAAACTCGGTCCGCCATCACCAACCCGCTACACCCATTCTCGAGGTTTGTCCACCTTGCCGGTGAGTCTCTCTCTACCCATAGTAGCTTCCCTAGGGAGGAATCGAGCTATAGCTACCTAGCCTACCATGGTGCTGTGTTCAATCACCTGCCACTACCAAGAGCTACCGCCGGTAGTCCCTTAGGCCAAACTAGGCCACACTGCCTCGTCTGGAGGTGCGCGCATGGCCGCGAAGACCATTTTGGTCTTCGTCCTCAGTCACCTCCCTCCCTCTCGTCGTCAGCATGCCGTGCCATGCTCGGCGGGAAGACAAAGACCCTGTAGTAGCACAATTAAGATTTAAGCATGGGATTAATTAGTGTTGATAGTGATTAGTAATACCTTATCCCTCTAACTTGTGGACCTCCTTGGTTAGTTTAAAGTGTTGTCTCACTAACAAGTGGGCCCACTGGCTTTTAACCCTTTCAAAATTGGTTAAAACCCATGGGAGCCACTGACATGCGGGCCCAATTACTGTTTATACAGAAAAAAGGCCCCACATGTCAGCCTCTGTCGTTTTTCTTTTAGGGAATAAATCAAATTTAATTAAAAAGGTCGTGGGCCCCAGCTATTAGCCTCTGTACCATTTTTAATATAAAATTAATTCAAAAATTAAATTAAAAAGAGCGGGCCCCACCTATCAGAGAGAATTTTTCTCCCCCCTGTTTATTTTTGGATTTAATCCAAATTTAAACTTTGGAGAGCTCGTTCTTGCTCGTCTTATCTCCAAATTTGATGAAACATATTTCTAACATTTTTTAAATTCAAAATTTATCTAATGGTACTAGTTTTGTTCAATTTGGATTTGAATTTTCTTGGTATTTATTGACTCTTGTATGTTTGTTGCTCGTTTTTCAATGCGACCGTCCGAGTAGAGTATGACGATGCGAACGAGCCCCAGATCGAGCAAACTCAGGAGTTTCAAGACCAATCTACTTTTGAGTTAGGTGAGTCAAAATTTTGATCATATTGACCCTACATCTTATGCAAATTTATGTTCGTTCAATTAACAACTTGTATGCTTATTTTATTATGCAATTGTACGTTAAACTCCAAGATAGTTACATACCCACTTATCGTAATATTACTGTGCCATCCATTGACACTTGAATCACATGATTCTTGTCACTCTAGATACTAAATGATAAACTCACTAGCTATAAGTCGTACTTAAGTATCATGCTAGGTTTGCTTAAGTACGAGGGCATTAGTTTGCCTTAATCATCATCCTCTAAACATGAAATTTTGTTTTGGATAGTCATTGGATTAAAATGGCTATTATTTTAGGACAACTTAATTTATACTTCTCAAAAATCATAAACTTGTTGTTACCGAATCTAAGCAGATTGTATGATGGTTGGTGCGGATGTAACACGACAAATGGTGGTTTGTGGTATCTACCGCTTAGATAACTTAAGAACTTAATTATATAATGACCTCCAAATGTAAAACAGTGCAACGACAAGTCTATAATAGTGTCGATCTGACTAAATAATTTGTATCCACCAGTATAAGTTGCATCATTGAAGTGACCCACAAGGCGTATCGTTGGTTTTAAGCCATCGTGAACATGGGTTGTGTCAGGTGTAAGCCGCCGTGTGGCGCAAGATGGGGTCTGAGTGTGGTGGACGTAACCACTCTCAAATGAAACCTTAGGGGGTGTAACATATATTGGGGGATGCATTGTAAAGACCTTGTGATGATCTTCTTGATTCACATATCCAAGAAAATGTGTAAAATATAACAAGATAATTATCTCTTATAGGTAAAGTGTATAGTCTAGAGAGAGTATAAACCGTTCGAATAGCCATCCCCATGGTCACGGGTGGGCATAGGAATTTACTCGAGTTAGTTTATATTTCAAAAACCTTTGTGGGTGGGATGCAAACTTGTTGGATGAATATAACCCTGGTATTGGATTTCCCTGGGTGGATGTAACCCTAGTAATCAAAATTAAGTATGTGGTGGATGAAACCATATAACAGGTGGATGGAACTTGCACCACTATAACTATTGCACACTCACTCTTTAATAAAACCTGATTTGGTTAAAATGCTAAAGTCATAGGAATTTCTAATTATGCTAATTCAAAATATTTTCGTTAGCAAATAAAATAATCCGAACCTTCCTTGTTAAGCCTTGCATGAATAAATACTTGCATTATGTGTGTTGGCTCATGAAGCGCTGTTGTATGTAGGGATGGCAATTGTGCCCGTTTACCCGTATACCTGTAGTTAAATACCCTAATGGAGTCGGGTATGAGATATTTTCTTTACCCACGGGTATGAAAATGGGGGAACACTCTATCCATCGGGGAAACGGACACGGGTATGGGTAAGCTTCACCCGTACCTACCCCGCTCGTTTACCCACGATATAGATTGATAGGTGGCTCAGCCATATTAATATCTCTAATTGCTATTGATTGTTATAAACTACTACATATCTCTAATTGCTATTGATTGTTACAAACTTTTTTGATAGCTATTATATTTCCTAGTAACAGCTGCTGCTTATATGTACCTGTCATTAGTTCAACTTTTAGATGGTGACTCTCAGTTCGCGGGTATACCCACAGGTGATGGGTACCCGCGGGCGACAGGTATGGGTGAGGTTCTTCACCCGTCATCCTTCGCGAGTATACCCGTGGACGTAAATCGGGGTCACGGGTACGGGTATTGGCGAGCACTACCCATACCAACCGCGTCCGATTGCCATCCCTAGTTGTATGTGCTCAATCTCGCTCTCAAAATCCTTTAAAGCATGTGGATCAAGGTCACTATGTCTATTACGATGTCCCAGAAGCTGATAGTGATGAAGACGGTGGAGGTTAGATTAGGCTCTAGTAGTCTAGGTCTCACCCCAATCTGACCGACCAAGGTGATATTTGCATGCACCAATATTATCCAAGTTTTTTGTTAATATCAGTCGCACATAAGTTATCCCTGTCGCTTGCCTATGACGAGATGTGCATTTCCCTTTTTGCTTTCACTAGTGCTTCCGCTTTGATGTAACGTAATCATTTGATCTGAACGACCCTAGTGTAAATTTGAGTTGACGTGGTTCATTTGAGCTCTGATATCTTGTAATATTAATACATAGTATGGTTTACATCGTGTATAAAATAATTTAGTAATATATACGTGAGCACTATCTACCGATCTAAGAAATAGTGTAGTGGTTTTATAGACAGTTTTATATTGGCTGAATCTGGTCCAACAACGTGCCTCTTATGTTGTTCTCTTCAAAAAAAATTGAATCTATCATGAGCGGCAAGATATTTTGGATAGGTCGCTCACCGCCACACGGAATGGGCTCAGGTGCAGGGCCCCTGCACATAGCTATGTGCAGGGGCTGGCGACGGCGCGACACGTGTCCTCGAAAATTCAAAAAAATACTTAAAAATAAAAAAAATAAAAGGTATTTTAAGCACTTAAAAAAATACTTTTCAAGTGTCCAAAAATACTTTTTAAAAATACTTACAATTTTAAGTATTTTTTGAATTTTTTAGACACATGTCACGCTAAAAGTATTTTTTAAGTGCTTAAAAAATACTTTTTAATTTTTTGGATTTTTAAGTATTTTTAAAAAAATTTAGGACACGTGTCACACTGTCGCCGGCCCCTGCACCGGAGTCCATTCCCCGGCACACTACTCCATATATCCATGTGTTCATATCTGTTCGCCAAGATGCAATCTTTCCCAGCCATGCCATGGTTGTATCTGAAAGACTGAGAGCCGGTTTTTTGAACTGCAGCTTATAATTTTTTATTATAATTTAGTAGTCTAATAAACAGTAGTTGATGAATGAAATCAAACCCAGAAGCCGGCTGAACAGTAACAATGAGACGCGGGGCGTTGTCGGTCTGTTCGACTTCACTTTTCCTTTTCGTTCTGAAAATCGCCCTGTGCCTTTTCAAACAGATGGCACAGAAGCAAGCAGACAAGCACGAGAAAGGAAGCATGGAAACGGGCAGACTGTAAAGAAGGGTCTGCTCTTTTTTTACGGTTCATAGTTTTTTTATTATGGTTTATTGCTTTTAGCTTATTTGTAAAAGAGAATACGAAGTAATAGACTCCGTATAGTTTTAGCCGATATAAATAAAATCGCTACAATATATATACTATAATCAACCTGTATACTCTATCTTGAAAAAGCATTTCGTTTGAAAATTAGTTATTATAAAAAAACTGAGAAAGAGTTTTTAGAAACTAAAAAGAAGCCCAAAAACTGCCATGTAGTAGACTTACTCTAGTTCTATTCTTTTGGTTACAGCTAATAACTTTTAGCTACGGTTAGTAGTTTTTAGCTGTTCATGAGAGAGTACATAAAAGAAACTCATGTATAATTTTAGCTGATATAAATGAAGTCGTTATATTATTTACTACAGTCAACTTGTAAACCTTATCTTTAAAAATATTTTATTTAAAAGCTACTGTAGAAAAATCAAAAATAAAAAACAGAAATCAGAAAATGAAAAAAGTAACCTAAAACTTTTACTGCACCTATCTTTTCAACTTATGACTTCTTTTAAACAAACAAACGAGACGATTTCTCCACTGCTGTTTTAAAGAAATTTATTAGGATAGTATTTTTAAAACGATTCATCAGTATTTACTTTATTTACATAAACGGCCGAACTAAAAAAACATTAACCACGATCATAACACATTAGTCTCGGTGGAAAAAGACAAACCCGTGTACGGAGCGTGGGGACAAAAAGAAGGGAAAAGAAATGAACCGCGCTAAGTAACAAGAAATGAACGGGGAAAAGGACGCGGCGGACGGTCACGGCGCCGGGGCGGCCACGGCGGCGTCGCCTGCGACAGCATTGGGGTTCGCGGCGTCGAGCCACCGGTCCATGGGCGTGCACTCGGCCTTGTGCGCCATCTTCCAGTGCAGCGCTTGGCACGCGCGCGAGCAGTAGTTCACAACGCCGCACACCGAGCAGCGCCGGAACTCGTGACGCCTCGTCTCCGGACGACCGCACAGCGCGTGCGAGCACAGGCGCAGGCCCCCAACGCCGGCGCCGCCGTCCTCAGCTGATGCGTCGATCCCTGCGGCGCCGGCCAGCGGCCGCGAAGCGAACCATTCGACCAGGAACAGGTTGGCGGCGTGCGCCTCGCCGGCCGCGGCGGCGGTGCGGCACCCGAAGTCGCTGAGCAGGCACGAGTACCGCCGCGTGGCCTTGCCGTTGCCGGCCGTGCGGAGCAGCGAGGCCGACGCGGTGACCGCGGTGGCAAGCTCGCGGGCGTTGGCCTGGATGAGGAGGCGGCGCCCGTCGAGCACGGAGCGGCGCACGCCGTAGCCGTCCTGCAGGCAGTGCCCGAGCTCGCGGAGCGCGTCGACGTGGCCGAGCGACGCCGCGCGCGCGCACAGCGCCGCGCCCGCGCGGAGGTCGCGGTCGTCCTTGGTGCCGCCGCTGCCGTTGAACTGGATGACGGCCAGCGAGTAGAGCGCCTCCCGGTGATCGCCCACGGCCGCCGCCGCCATCAGCGCCGCCCCCGACCCCCGGCTCCCCAGGCAGTAGAACCGGATCTGCGCCGCACGAAAGACGATCGAAAGCTCAATCAGCACGACTGCACGATCGCCAAGGCACAACGCAAAGAAGAGAACACGATTGGTTCTTGTACCAATCTGATTGTTCTTACCATGCCAAGAAGGTAGCAGGCGTCGAGGTTGCCGGCGTCCGCGCAGCGCTGCAGGAACCGGTGCGCGGCGTCCGACCATCCCTTGGCCCGCACGGCGAGGCACCGCCGCGACGCCCTGGCGAGCACCACCCTGCTCTGCGCCAGCTCCCTGAATCTCTTGCACCTGAACGCACAAACCCAAACAACACCCCGTACGTAAGAACCCATCCCGGCAACGATTTCTTGCCTCTTGCAACGATCGTAAGAAAACCGTAGTTAACGGGCGCGTACGTGAGGATGGCGCCGGCGAGGTCGGCCGGCGACCCGGCTGACGCCGCCACGTCAGCCAGGATAGACACCACCAGGTCATCAGGCAGCTCCTCCAACATGTCGCCCAAGCCAACACAGCCCGCCGGGGGGCCGCCCACCGCCGCAGGCGATCCCTCCGCTGCCGTTCTCCGCCTCTTCCGCCGGTGCATCTCCGGTCCCTCGGCTACCGCCGCCGCCGCCGCCGCGTGGCAGGAGTAGTAGCTCCCTCCACGCCTCGTCCTCATGCTGCCGCCTCGTTGCCGTGTCCGTACGTTCTTGCAGCGAGTTGTCTCAGTTCTTGGACGGATAGAGATGGAGGGAGGTATGCGTGTCCGTCCGTAATGGCGAGAATGGGAGACGACGAGAGCTATATATAGGCGCAGAAGGCTGGGGTGCGTGGCCGCAGGAAGATGAGGAGGTCGAGAGAGGAGGAAGCCTCTCCGTTCCGTTGCAACGGGGTGGTGGTGCGGTCAACAGGGACGCTGACCGGAAGGAGGGGTTGCTTGAGGGGGAGCACGCTTGGATGCAAAGCCTGGCCCTTGATACTCCCAAGCACCACCCCCCTCTCATCTCTCTCTGTCCTTTTCCTCTCCTTCTCTCTCCTCAGCCTTTTCTCCCCTTCTCCCTCCTCAGCTTTTGCTGGAATTTTCCTTCCTTTTCTGTTTTTCTGATTTTTAGAGAGAGAGAGAGAGGGGTGGTGGGGGTAGGGCAATCCATGATTGTGGTTAGTGAGTGTTATGCCTTTGACAACCTTTGCTTTGCTTGGGTTGGTTGTTTGCTTGATTTGTTGCTGGTTTTGTCTGTCACTAAGGAGGGAGGGGCCAGAGGTTTGTTTCTTTTGTCCTCATGGTTTGGTAGTATTCATAGGGTTGGTGACATGGGTATCTTGCTGTATTACGCAAATAGATAATTTATGTGTTTTGTAATAAAGAAAAAATTCATGATATACCACTCCAAAGAGCGGCGTAGTTCAAAACACTACTTTAATTATTGTTTTCTATGATATGCTACTATGAACATATTTAGATTCACGAAATACCATTCTCAATCATTTCTTGTGTTTTTCATATTTTTTTTACCTTTTCACCCCGTGCGAAAGGATATTTTTGCCCTCGGGTTAAACTAGGCCTACATGCTTTGGTTATCTTGGTGCCCTTTTATGTAATATCTTAGTTGATACTATAAGGTTATGCTGCCCAGTATGTAATGGCATATTTGTGTGATGCCTTGAACTAAATGTTGCCAATTAAATGGAATTTGTTTTCAAATGACTTGCATTTTGGTGTGAGATGACAACAGTTTTACTTTTCAGGAAAAATTTCGGTAGAATTTTTGCCTATAATGGTACGAGGTAATATAGAAACATATATAAAGAGTTATTGCAAGATAAACAAAGCATGCGAGATAACACAATTCCATAACTAACTTCGACCGGGGGTAAAGATGTCCTTCCTTACAGGTGAAAAAGCTTAGAATACACAAGAAATGAGCGGAAATGGTATTTCATGGATCTAAATGTGTTCATAGTGGTATATCTTGAAAATCAATCTTCAGAGTGGTACTCCGAACCATGTCACTTTTTGGAGTGGTATATGCTGAATTTTCTTTTTAATAAATGTCAATGCATGTAGGGGCTATGTGATGATTTGTGAATTTGGGGGTTGGCACAACAAGCTTGCTTGATATCTTGCTACCGATTGACGTTTTTGGTTAGCTAATTTGGTGTTGTCCCCGTAAAGTCTACCAGCGATGGTTTTGGTCTTAAGGGAATGATTGCTTACTTGCATTAAAAATGGTTGGGGGTTTAACCACCATGCTTACTCTACGAGACATTTCACATTGCTTTCGGAGAAGATTTGCAGGAGACATTACACGTGTGTGAAACAACTGCATGTTGTTTCTTCGAAATGCAGTGTGCCTTCACTTTTGGAGAGATTAAATATAATGCATATGTTATGTGATTTTGGCTACTCAAATGGTAACCATTTATTGGGAGTAAGGATCAATGTTAAAAGGAAAAATGTGGTGGAACTATGTTATTATCTCTAATTACATTATTTAAAATAGCATATATATATAGTTAGTATTACATCCTTACCTTCTATACGAAGTAAGCTAAGTAAAACAGCATTCCTGCAAGCACGTGATAATTTCTTACAGGTCTTTTGGATAACAATCTTTGCACAATTCACATTAATTATATATTGAATTAAGCAATAATTTTTCCATGCGTGCACTTGGTATTTCTATTCAACATTCGGATGTACTTGCTTATTCACATGACAAGAAGTGGATTACGAGCTGGACCAAAGAAACCGGCACTACACAAGGAAAAAAATTCAATTAATTAAGGGGCAAGAAAAACGTGGTCATGGATAAATTAGCAGTAATTCATTACCAGGTATTTATGGATTGCTATTTTTACATCGGCAGTTAATCTTCTGAAGAAGGGGGAAAAAGCCCAACCTTGAAGAAAAGAGAACGAAAAAGATGAAAGGAAAGGTAAATTCGTGGATTGGAAGACGGCACTGGAAAACTAGGGGTGAAGTGAGGAGTTGGCAGTAACGTTTGCGAGGCCAGGAGGCTCTTGGATTTATTTGGAGTTTTGGACACGGCCAAGGGTATGTAAAGTGGTGTAGATGTCACTTGTTTGTAATATTTTTTCATATCATTTGTAAACTTGAGTAAGGATAACTCATACAATAGATTGTCCATATAATTATTTATAATAGTCTTATACAATTAATATATTGTTTATGCAATAGTGTAATAAGTAAAAAATTATCTATAAGACCTTCTATTAAATATAGACAACATCCTCTCTTCCACATCACCAAACATTTTATATCCGAAACTTATAAATAACTGATATTTACTATTGTATATGTCCTAAGATCGGTAAAAGTGTCAACGAACACGCCTTGCTCCTCTCCTACTAACCGTCTTGGACCAGACAACACAGAGATTGCTCATTTGGGCTTTTTTTGTGGTTTATGGCTGAAAAGCACTGTAGCTGGCTGAAAAACACTGTAGCTGACAGAGGCTTATTTAGCATAATTAAATTTAAAAAAATTAAAAATATATATAAAAATATGTTAGCCCATGACATATAATACAAACAAATACGAGAAAAAAAAGAACCGACAAAAAAGCTCAACAAAAGTAAAAAATTCAGAAAAAAATAAAATTTATAAATAATGAAAAATAAGCCGAAAGCTAAAAATTAAACCCCAACCGATCACACCCAATTACGTAATCGATCATGCACGCAATGGAATGGTCAAAGAAAGCTTTCTAACCTCGCCTTGCTCCTCTCCTATTCCGTGATCTCTCTCTCTCTCTTGCTTCCTCAGGTTTTACGCGTCCCCTTTTTACTGTGTACACAAATGGATTTAACAGAGCATGCCTGCGTATTTTTCAGGTAGGCTAGAGTGCTTGTTCAAGTTGGCAATAACGTGGTGGTCTAGACGGATTCACAATATGTTGGCTACTCTTTGGAATATTAGATATATACACTGGCGGAGGTAGGTCCTGTTATCCGAGATACAGGGCGTGTTTTTTTCCTCTGAAGCTGATGGCTTTTGACTTTTGTTATAGTTTCTAACTTTCAAACAGAGTATTTTTTTAAGATGAGGTCTACAAGTTAAATAATGTACAAATTAAAATTCAAATATCTGTACCATCCAAAATCGCAAGTGAGTATCTATCTCTCCGTAATCTATACTGTAAACAGCCAAAATTCAAAAATTTCAGCCAAAAACCAAAAGCCGCAGCCGTTGCCAAACAGAGCTTAACAGGGGTTACATTCGGTTTTAGGTTTGTCTTGTTGGTAGGATATACGTGCAAAAATCGCTTCAAAAAGGAGCTCTTTTTACAGTGCTACTACCTGCCGATTCTACGAATCATCCGTTTCCTTTCGATCAGATGGGTCATATTAGTTAGAATTTACTTGTACTTCGCCGTTAAGGGACAAGTAGCCGCCAATTTTGTTGTCGCAACCTCCCACGCGCGGCGCACTCGGATTTGGCCCCGATCCCTTGCTGAGAACATGGAGCGCCCGAAGACGTCCGATTTAACTAATGCCGCACACGGCAATTCCCATTTGCCCTGTGTACCTATCTAGATAGGGCCGACGAATTTGGGATGGTGAATTCGATAGCACGGCGACAGCGTATGAGAGGTGGCGGCGTGCGAGCAGTGGCGTACGAGAGGCGCCGGCGAAAGATCGTCGTGCTGCGAGGGTCGTCGTGAGGCCATCTCTGCATGATCCAATATCAACTAGCGGCGTAAGCACCTGTACGTGCTAGCTACCGTATGAACCGAAGTAAAAGAGACGATAATTTACGGAAAGTTTTTTTAAAAAAATCGAGGACACATGCGTAATTTCGAAAAAACTAAAGGCCTTTTTCATAAAAAACCGAGGACCTATAAGCACCTATACGTAACTAAACAAGAACCTATACGTAATTTTAGAAAACCGCAGGATGCTATCCTGCAAAAGGATCACAATGTCGGTGAAGTGGAGGGGGTTTTTAAAAAAACCTGATAAGGATTTTTTTGCAAGAACCGAGGACCTTTACACGATTTCAGAAAATATAAAGGTCTTTTGTAAGAAAGATGACGTGACATAGGTGGGAGGCCAGAAATTCCCTGGCTTTGTTTTAGTGATGATTCATTCATGCTGCCATCAATCGCCATGCACGCTTGTGGGTAATACCTAAAAAAATTATTACATTTAGAGCCAAAAAACCTTTATAAATCGATGACCACATTTAATTTCTAATGCCACCCCTTATTACTTGTATAATTCTCCGTAAAAATTCTCTCAAAGAGTATGCAACGCAGGGCTTAGCTTAATAGTACGCCAGACTTTATATTTTCTTGCTTACAAGCTGATTGTACCTTTACCTATGAATCTATGATCAGTGAAGGTAAACTCCTCTTGTTCGAAAAAGAAAATTACAAGTGATTATCATTGTAAAAAAAATTACAAAGGAGCAGCCTACACAAAACCCCCCACTAGCAGACAAAAAAACATAAGGGAGCCATGAATCCACCTCTCATTGTGAAGGCGCGCACTACAATTATTCAGCTAACAAAATACCAAAAACATTGCAAGTAAACAGTGTTAATTAGCATCATTCATGAATTTTGTACAGATAACTAAATTATATGCCATTCTTCAACCCTAAAAATTCTAGAAGGACAAGGATGTTTCCACACACATCATCACGATAACTTTATCATCATGTGTTCGTACTTCACGCTCGATCAGGCCATGACGCCAAAATGTTAGGCCGGCTGAATGAATCCCCGTTGCTAAATTTACCGGTAAAGGAACTCGAAGACTGTTTCTTGGCTGCCCTGCAATCCTGCGGAAGACATTGATGCCCTCTGTATCTTTTCTAGAACTGTCTGAGGCTATCATTCCAAATATTTTGTTTCCTAAAAGTAAATGAGCCGACCAACCCGGCCGGCCAGCAGTAATGGACACATGATTTTCAATATAGGTGTTCAAAAATAATAAAATATTATTTTAATGAAAAAAAGTAGAGGTAGATATATAGTAGCAAAAAATCAAAGTACAAATTATTTATACTAGAGACAATATCTCAAATAATTTAGAGAAATTATAAAATAACTAAGAAAAATTATTAAATTAGGAATATAGGATTTTGGGACTTGGAAATGGGGATGCACTTGTCTTGTTGTTGACGTGCGTTGCTTGCCTTGTTGTCCTCGGCGGCTCAGCCGTCGCCACCGCGTGCTTCCTCTTGAGAACCTGGCTCATAGGTGATCCAGCTATGCCTTGTTTGGTGCTCGCCGCTGCTCGTTTACTACTTTGTATTTGAATTTTGCGTAAAACTCAGTTTTGGCCAAAAGAATTTAAACAATCTATTCAGCTCCTCTAGTCGGTTAGCAAAAATGTTCGTTTGGATTCAAATCAAAATTGTTCGAATTACAGTAGTTAATGAGTTCAAAATTAAAATGAGTCACTTTCAAGTGAAAAAGTTAACGATGCTCAATTTGATAGTGACTCATTAGCTCAAATTTAAAAGAGCCACTTAAACAAGAACAACAAAGTTTTTTTTATCCCAAATAAGTTATGGTAGACTAGGAATGAAACCTCATCAAGGTTAAAGAAAAACACAACCACTTAAAAAACAAATAAAACGATTTGAAGTTGAACTATGTCAATTTTGAACGAAGCTCGATAATAGTTTGTTAATCTCGATAGCCAGCTCGACCTCCTTGAGCCTTCATCCGGGTTGCAGTTTTTTAGATGAATTGAAAAGGGAGTTGTGAGAATGGACTAGAATCTATTAGAGGTATAAATATAAAGCATTTGAACTAATTTATCAGTATATATAACTAATATACCTACTAAATACAGAGTATTTTTGTAAAACAATTTAGATGTTTAACTGAACGACCATAAACTACATTAGGACCGCCCTGCCAGCCGGCCATATGTTGTAAGAAAATAAAAGTGTCCAAATCATGTACTATCTACACTTTATTGTCGTGGATAGGAATGAACGCATCTGTTGTGCCCAGTTCCAACCTGAACTGCCGCCTGCCTGGTAGGCATCTCCTCGATCTTCGTTTGCTTTGGAGGTTAGTAATCTGCCATGCAGCTCAAATGACAGAGAGAAAATTAGCTTATGGTAGCTTAGTACCATAGTAAATATATATAGCGTGAGATTGATAAGTGGGGCATTGGCTTCATTTTTTAGAGCAAAGCCTGGGCTTCATTTCAGTGAAGCATCGGTAATATTTTTCAACTCGGATAATCTCTACTATGATACTAAGCGATTTGAACTCAAGACGTGTAATGAGTGTGATGGACCGTCTAATCCATAATCAATGCATAGAAGAAGTCAGCCAATGCACGTTTCAAGCCCTTACTGTCTCGCTCGCCTACATATGCTATTCGTTTTTCTTTCTTGACAAAATTAAGTTCTTATTTATTTTTTTGGCAATGTTTGGTTCTTTTAGATTTTTAGAGTGGCTTTAGACTTTAGTTTCTTCGAAAACTGAAATAAATAGAATGACTTTTCTAAACGAATTCTCAAAAATAAATTTTCAAACGGTTTTCTGAATCTATCACCACGTACGCCGCCCACGACCATATCTTTTCTATCCATCACCGTATCACGGACTAAAATAACAGAACGATAGAGCACGCCAGCCGTCCTTCGATTTCGTAGAAACTCGGAAGAGTACTATTATATTACAGAAGTTCAATCACAGCGACGCATCGATGCTATTTATCTCGACTGACCAGGTGAAAACGTCACATTGTTTGAGATATTTTCAGAACGATTGCGCAACATAGGATCAGCAAAGGGGAACTTAAGCTAGCTAGTTTACAAACAGGCACTGATAATGATGTTTGCAAATAAAAAGTGTTATACTGTAATACCCCTCCTTTTACGTAACAACCCTCAAATTAGATCGAAATTGCGAGATACGGTACGAGCATACACGATATTAAAACAAAGTAGATAAATTCCGTAGAGAGAATTGAAATATGACGACAAAACAATTATAACGTGAGAGAAAGATTTGGCAAAGTCGACTGCAAATTTCTTAAGCACGATCTCAAAAGAGTACAAGGGATTGCCGCTCTCTCACAAGTCTTTTGAATCTTTTAGAACTCTCAGATTCTTATCCTATATAAGAATCTAGTGCTAAAAAATAATTTAGTCTCTAATCCTTTTATGCATCTCTTGCTTTGGATGAGTTAGTTTGTGGTTTGGGTTTTCCATGACCACCTCTCATGGCTTTATATAGCGCACCACTAGTTCTCACCCAAAGTGAAAGTCGGAATTCTAATCCTATTAGAATTAGGATAGGAATCATTGTAGCACATCTCTCTAAATCCTATTAGGTAAGGATATAAGTCATCAAACTAAACAATCTACACCTTAATTCTTATCCATCAAAGCTACCATGCACCTCTAAAACTTTGCACTAAGTCAGCTCCACTTTTTTTTTGCCATTTTCTCCCACCTTTGAGAGTACCCCCAACACAGGGGCTTATGCACATCACTACAATGTGTGTATCGGTGTCTAAGCTTTACCGCTTGAACCCTCTATCTAAGAGCTCATTTGTTACGTAGTTTGCTTAACTATACATCCTAGTCCTATAACCTTTTATGCCATAGTTTTGTACTACCTCCGAGCTCCATCTGCTCGTCAGCACCGTATGATGGGTCGCACCACGCCTTTCTTCTTCCAACATTTTGCATCTTCGTCTCTATGACTGCTAGAGTTTGCAGCCATCTTTGCAGTTTTGTACATAACTGCACATGATATATGAGTACCTATCATTGATGACACAATTCCCTTTTCCTGGCCAGGATTTATACTAGATATCCCACTGTTTGCTCTTCTCTTATGATTACCTATCAATCGGTATTCTCCATTACTCGAGATATTTTTTATTATTACCCGTCCTTTGCAAATAACTCGCATAACTCTATCTCGAAGTGATACTTCATAATATTTGAGTTTAAGCGATCTCACAGATATTAGATTCTTCAATGTAATAGTTCACACCTCAGTTACTACAAACTCCTAGCAATCTGCTAAGTGAACAGTTTCGTGCACCGAACGTAGAGATCCTTTATGGAGCATCTCCCTCACTGAACATATGTGAAAGCAACAACCTAAATCTAATATCCATCCATATGAAAAGTACTTTGTTGACTAACGACAAGTAAGTCTGAATTATCTTTCACTACCGTCATTGAGCATGGACCTTCCATTTGCTTCAAACTTTGGATAATCTTTCATCATATGATCCTTTTCGTCACATAGATATCATACTCTTGCTTTTCTTCTTCTTATTGTGACTTTTGTTTTTGCCTACAACACCTACAATAGACAATGTTTGATCACCCCAAGAATGAAGAATTTGATGACTTCTTCAAGGACTTTGTCTCTAATAGATATGCAACTGCCTCATTGAAGTTAAGAGTGTTTTTTTAAATGAGAATATTTACCATTAATCGCTCCCATGATGGTGGTAGAGATGAAACCAATATGATGATCTTGTTGTTCTCCTCAATTTTCTCATACACACTCTTAGCTATGTGTAAGCTTGTTGAAAATATTGAGGTAGTCAACAAACCGTGTATCTTCTTCCATACGCAACTTGTACAGTTGCCTCTTAAGCACTCGTCGATTTATCAGCGACTTCACCATATACAGTTTTCTAAAGTTTCTCTATAATTTATTCAATGAATTCTCCTTGATCACCTAGTAATATACCTTATTAAAGAGACATAAAACTGATTGTACTAACATTCTTCCACTCCATCATCTTCTATTCTTCAATGGATGTCTTTTTCGGCCTATTCCCTTCAAGAGTATCGATTAACCTTTATTGGACAAGGACATTCTTCACTGCACAATTTGCCACACATTGGAATTTTCTCCGCTATCAAATTTCCCTACTTAATTCCACATCATTGACAAAAGATCTTGATCTTGTGTTATTTAACGCTTTGCCAACCTTCTCGTAAATTAGATTAATCTAGCTTCGGTTTTGATACCACTTGTTATACTCTAATATCCCTCTTTATGCTTAGCATCCCCCAGATCGGAGCAGAGTTGTGAGATACAATACGAGTGTGCACGGTATCAAGAACGAAATAGATAGATCTCGTAGAGAGAACCGAAATAATGACAACAAAACAATTACAACGAGAGAAAAAGATTTGACAAAACCGACCACAAATTCTTTAAGTACGACCTCAAAAGAGTACAAAAAATTATCGCTCTCTCACAATCCTCTTGAACCTTTTAGAACTCTCAGATCCTTACTCTATATAAGAATCTAATGCTAAAGCATCTCATATATCTTTTATTTTGAATGAGTTAATTTGTAATTTAGCTTCTCTATAGCTACCTCTCCTAGCTTTACACAGTGACCTACAAGTTCTCCTTCAAAGTGAATTAAAAACAGGAAGTATCTTAATCCTTATGGTACACCTCTCCACATAGGGCACGAGCGATCGTACTCAACAAAAAGCAACTATTTACTAGCCATCAAGTTCATTACCGCTGGCTGTATTCTGCAAATATGTACTTTTTGACCATTAGATTTGCTGCGGTATTCATTTTCACCTTCTAGTCTCCGTCAGAACACTCGAAACCTGACTCACATGCTCTGACGCCATCTTTTTCATATTCACCCTTGTTTGATGTTCAGCACAATTAAAAGAAAACTTAAGCAAGATAAATTCAGACTTTTTGGTAGTCCAATTGAATACGTCAGTACTTAATCAAACCAAACTGTACTAATCAACCCACAGTATCACTGAAACTCCTGGCCGAGGTCTCATCGGTTGTTGATAGGCATTCCCCAGATTTGGCCACACTTGAAACCAACTGGCAATTACATTTCAATACACTCGGGCATGGTTCTGATTGGATTGTCTATCTGCTTGGGATTTTTTTTAAAAAAAAATCAAATACACACATACTTTTACCTTACTTTTTAAAAACACTAAGACTAGTTGGAAGAGTACAACAGCAATTGGGAATATACACACTCACCTTACTTTTGCACTACAATTTTAATATATGGGAGTATCTAGGCATCACCCGGTTGTATTATACAAGCTACACCACACTTTTATTTTATTTTATTTTTGAAAAGGACACACTATACTTTTAGTATGGTCTCAGATCGAACGTAGAAATACATAATTTTAATCGCATAAGAAGCCGGCTAGACTGGCATGTAAGCTAGCTGAGAAGATAAGCAAGGTATTAACGGCAACACAGGACGTTGCTGGGGATCGCAACAACAGTGTTGGCGAAAGGGGCATCGACTTGTCGTGACGACTTTGCTTCACTCCTGCGAAATGCCAAGAGCAGTGATCGGCTGAAGCAGCCTAAATAATGAAGGGTCTGTTCTTTTTGGCTGCGGTTTATGGCTTTTGGTTGCGGCTTGTGACTTTTAGGTTGTTTGTACGAAAGATTACAGAGTAACAGAAATTCACGTGCGGTTTTTACCGATATAAATGAAGTCAGTAAAGTATGTACTACAATTAACTAGTAGACTCTATCTTGAAAAAATACTCCATTTAAAAGTTAGTTACTGTAGAAAAACAGCTTTTAGAAGCTGAAAAGAACAGGGCCAAAGCCTATGCCATAATTATTGTAGTTCATTATGCGGAGCTCTTTTCATTTAACAGTGCCTTCTTTTTCGTCTTTTAGAATAGCTTTTAGCTTTGAAACAAATGGGCCAACTTTTCTAAAGGTTTATTAAAATGGTTTCTCTAAACGACTTTTCTGGTATATGTGTTGTTCATATCAATATCTTTATCGTCCGTTACTATGTTAAAAATCACAGCCAAAAACCTTCCACGGTAGCCAAACGTCATCAACAGGATAAAAAAACAGGCCAGTGGTGATGTATTTAGACGTCTATTTTTTTTTCCTGGTGTGGGGAGGGCGATGGATTCTGACGTCTATTAATTGGTCGTACTGGTGATGTTCTGCCACGTCTTTAGTTTGATTGTTTGTTGGGTGCATGATTAATAGAGTACCTGATTTTGGTATGAACATTTGATTGTTGGAGCCGTACTATGAAGCTAGGACGCACTCAGTGCACGCTAGCTATCTGATTCAGCTTAGCGTACGTGGATAGCTGCCGGCCGGTATGCGCAGATATTGACATGCGGTGGGCTTTTTTGAGCGTGGGTTATGACTTTTCATTTGAAATTTTGAAACCTGTCTATTCTTAAAAAATATATGTAAAGAAAGATATTTACATGTGATTTTGACTGATATAAATGAGTCAGAATAGTGTCTACTATAATCGATTTATAGATTTCACCTTGAAGAGATACTCCGTTTAAACGATGGTTATTATAGAAAACTAAATCATATGTGCAGCCCATAGAGAGGATTTTTCCAAAGAAATTATAATTCCCATTTACAATAAAATTTAATAGGTCATTGTCATGCCACGCAGAAACTCGATAGCTATCTCTGGATATATCGTGTTGTTTGAAAGAGAAGCAAGGGTACGGGAATCAAGGGTCCTGTTCGATTTTGGTTTTTTAATGACTTTTAACTTCTATTAATAATTATTATTTATTAGATTAATAAGCAGTAACTAAAAATCATAAGACAGCCTAAAAAGCTTGCTCAAGGCTTTATTCTTTTAGGTTCAGCTAGTAGGTTTGATAAATAGTATCGACCGATAGAAATCAAAGCTAAAGACTGACTGAAAAGCTAAAATGTACTGCCCAAATCAAATCACTCCAGGTGGAGTTTCAGCCGCATTATTAGTCTAAGAGATTCTTGTGACAATTAACTCAGTAGCGTAGTTTGACCTCAATTGGATTTGTATCGGTCAACACAAGATTGCAAGGATAAAGAAGGAAGCCAGCCAAACAGCTCTCAGTAGTGTGGACTCGAACACGTGTGCGGCGAAAAGCTGGTTGCGTGCGACGCGAGCGACCGAGGCGACCAAGCCAGTGCGGTCAAAGCCGCTCTGACGCACGCCACGGATCGGACCAATTCGAGCCGCCTGGTCGGGTTCGGCGGCTCTCGTCCATGTGCGCCGGAGATGGGTCAGGGACTGAGCCACCACCTGACGATCCTAGGCAAGGGTGAAGCCACACTCCAAACAGAATAAACTTTAACTTAAAGTATAAAAAAAATCTAATGTACAGCTCAGTCTAGGTAACTTTTTATGGTCCAATCTAGATAGCCTAAATTATTCCATTACTGAACCTAGAACGTAACTAAATCCTGATTCTGCCACTAATCCTAGGTTACTATCCGAACTCACTGACGAGCAGCTTCACTATCGTCCGAGCTCTATAGCAAGCTCCTCCACTACTGACAGCTAATTCTACTCAGGGTTTTGCACTCTGCTAGGGCTCCTACCAGCTGCTAGCTCTATCACTGACATGGGCTAACTCGTCCATACGGAATCGCATCGACGACTCTGAGCTGGCCCACGTCCCGCTGAGTCAGAATCTTGTCCGTCAATTTTCCCTCACTGTCGCCCTGCTCAAAAGAGCTTTTTTGAGTGGCTTATGGCTGAAAAGCACTGTAGCTGGCTGAAAAAAAATACTGTAACTAACAGACGCTTATTTAGCATAATTAAATTTTTTAAAAAATTAAAAATAGAAAAACATATTAGCCCATCACGTATAATGCAAACAAATACGAGAAAAAAGAACCGGCAAAAAACTCAAAAAAACCAAAAGTATAGAAAAGACGAAATTTATGAATAGTGCAAAATAAGTTAGAAGCTCAAGCTGAAACGAGCGGGACCAGACGGAGGATGTATACACACCGAACTGACATTGTAGATCAAATCAAATTAATTTAACTTAATTTCGGATCACAAACAAAAAAGCAAATCATATGGGTAGTTAAATTCGACAAAGTTATATACAAGGCTAACAGAACTGTCTTAGCATCTCAAAACAAAAAATTGTCATAATTAGTACTCCCTCCGTTTCTTTTTATAAGACGCATTTTGGCTGCGATCAAATCGGCTGCGGCTGCGGGCTGCTGGCTTTTTGAAGCTGCTACAGTGTTTTTTGCGGAAGCCGTAGCTTCCAGGCGAAGCCGACATGCTCCACGCGAAGCCGGTACCGACGGAAGCAGTATGAAGCAGGTAGCGTTAGGGTTCGACCGACGCTCCCCCAAATCGAACCCCCTGGAATGCGAGTGCCCCGTCGCCGCCACCCGCGAGTGCCGGCTATCCGCCCCCCGCCGGCCGGCGTGGCGAGCGAATCGCCGGTGCCCAGGTCGCCCCTCCCCCCCCCCACCCTCCCTCCTCCGTGGTCGTGCCCCTCCGGTGTGGCCTCCCGCGGCGGGGAACGCAGATCCGCAAGGTCCTAGTGCCGCGCCGGATCCGCAAGGGCGACGGCCCGTCCCCGTGCGAGGTCCACGTCGCCGTCGCCGGCCAAGCTCCGCATCGCCATCCCCGTGGAAGGTCCCCGTACAAGGTCGCCGTGGAAGGTCGCCATCCCCGTGGAAGGTCCCCGTGCAAGGTCCCCGTGGAAGGTCGCCGCCTCCGAGGAGGGGAGGGCCCAAGCGCGCAGCCCGGCGTGCGTGCTGTCACGAACAAGCGGCGACGCTTGAAGCACCGGTCGAGCTCCCCCCTGCATCGGCGCACCAAGGAACGGCGGCTGGAGGTATGGTCCTTGCCGAGATGTAACTCTACTCCTTGTACAAATACAGACTTGTCTCAGTATCACTTTGCTTGTAATTTGTACACTTTGTTCCCCTTAGTATGTGCGTAGGCAGGAATGAGTTTGCCTCTTAAACACAACATTGTTGCTAGCGTAATAAACATCATCTCCAGAAATGAAACGCGCTTAACTTCCACCATGTAAGTAGTTTTGAGGATCAATGCTGGCAGTGCAATGGTTTTGTCGGTCTATAGGGTTGTATTACGGGTGAGTTACAATTTAGAAAATTTTGAGGGTGAGATGGTTGCCTTGCCCGCAGATGGCACCTGCGATGTGGACCGATGACATGACGAAGGTTTTCCTGCAAGTATGTGCGGAGGAGGTGGAGGCACACAACCGCCCGTTCTCACGGTTGAACACGCAGGGCAAGCAGAACCTTCTCCGGAAATTTGCCGAACGAACTGGGCTGCAGTACACACCTAAGCAAATGAAGAACAAATGGGAGCAACTTTCTCGTGATTACAACAAATGGAAAAATTTGAAATTTCATGCCACGGGCCTTGGGGTCGATCCATCGACAGGCAACATTGAGGCGAGTGACGACTGGTGGGCAGCTACGGGTAGAGTAAGTATCAATTTTGAAGTGCGGTTCTGCTCGCATTACACCTGTTAGATGACATCATGCATTGCAGGGAAAGACCGAGATGAGAAAGTTCAGGTCCACTGTTGACAAGCACGAGGCCCTCCTAGAAATTGTGTTCGGGAACAACACCATCACTAGTGACTGTGCATTCGTGCCGGGTGTGGATGACCTCGACGTCGACATCGACGACCTCGACGACAGCCAAGGAGGAGAGGGCAGCAGCATGCCTTCCCCTATGCAGACCCCTGGCAGCAGCATGCCTTCCCCTATGCAGACCCCTGGCAGCAGCATGCCTTCCCCTATGCAGACCCCTGGCAGCAGCAGGCCTTCCCCTTTGCAGACCCCTGGTGCGTCGGGGCGGTCCTCCGGGAGCAAGCGGCCATGCCCTGCACCGTTGCCCCCTTGCAGCGCATGTAAGCGCACTGATCGTGACATGAATATTAAGCGCATGGTTGACCTTTACGAAGGAGAGCTGAGATTGCGGTCCGGAAGCGGAGGCTCGGCCACGACTGTGACATCCCCTACACTAGACCCCGAAAGGCAAGACTTCCATCATTTGATGACACTGGTGGTTGAAGCAGGTGCGCAGCAAGGAAGCGATGAGCTCTACTACGCTTCGCAGCTTTTCATGAATGCCCAGTGCCGCCACAGCTTCTCCTTCATGACCACGAATGAGGCTCGTCTCGACTGGATCAGGCGTACTTGGGAACGACTTCGCGATAAGCTGTGAGGAGTACGGTTTCGGTTGAGTGTTCAGTGGTATGGTCGAGCGTTTTCGGTTCAGTGTTTAGTCGTATTGTTGAGTGTTCAGTGGTATGGTCGAGCGTTTTCGGTTCAGTGTTTAGTCGTATTGTTGAGTGTTCAGTGGTATGGTCGAGCGTTTTCGGTTCAGTGTTTAGTCGTACTGTTGAGCGTTGTCGTTGCGGAACATTTACGTGCATGTATTGAACAATAATGCTACCTTATGTCATGTATTGAACTCCTTATGTATTGAACTTCCTATGTATTGAACTATTTGTGAACTTCTTTTGTGAGTGCCAATACTGCTGCTGCATGCTGGCTGCCTGGGTGCTGGCTGGCCGTGCTGGCTGCTGGCTGGCCGGGCTAGCTGCTGGCTGCTGGCTGGCCGTGCTGGCTGCTGGCTGGCCGGGCTAGCTGCTGGCTGGCCGGGCTGGCTGCTGGCTGCTGGCTGGCCGGGCTGGCTGCTGGCTGGCCGTGCTGCCTGCTGGCTGGCCGTGTTGGCTGCTGGCTGGCCCGGCTGGCTGCTGGCCGGGCTGCCTGCTGGCCGGCCGTGCTGGGTGCTGCCTGGCAGTGTTTTTGCTATGTGTGCAGTCATGGTTCCATTTGTAACAAATGTTTTTGCTGTGTGTGCAGACATGGCAGGCGACGGCATGGCTTTCCCCTATATGCTAGCAGCGGCTGCCATGTACTACGCTGACGATACGGATGATGACGAAGAGGCTGTTCAGGTACCAAGCATGCCGAAAGTAACTGGAATGCAGTGGGTATCGGGACAACTAGCGAACACGAAGCGATGCCACGACATGTTCAGGATGGAGCCACATCTATTTGAGGCGCTGCATGATCTGCTCGTTGCCAATTACGGTCTTCGCTCAAGTCGGGCAATGTGCTCTACGGAAGCATTAGGCTTGTTTTTGTGGACTTGCGGATCCCCGCAACCACAACGGCAAGCTACGAACCGATTTGAGCACGCAGCGGGAACTATAAGCGCAAGGTTCCATGATGTCCTTACATGTCTTGTGTCATTAGCGGCTGACAACATCGCACCTTTAGATCCAACGTACCAGGCGGTGCACCCCCGGCTACAACTACCAAGATTTTCGCCTTTTTACAATTGCATAGGAGCTATGGATGGCACTCACATCGAAGTCATTGTTCCAAACGAGGAGAGGGGACGGTATTACAACAGAAAAGGACGAACTACTCAGAATGTGCTCGCCATTTGCGACTTGGACTGTCGCTTCACGTTTGTGTGCGCCGGATGGCCGGGGTCGGCGCATGACGCTCGGATCCTAAAGGACACCAGGGACAAGTACGGTGACCGCTTCCCACATCCCCCCCAAGGTTGTATGACAGTTTTACATCTGAGTAATGCATGCTTTCTCACTCTTGTACTAACAAATATTTTTGGTTGCAGACAAGTACTACCTTGTGGACTCCGGTTATGCCAACCGGTTGGGTTACCTAGCTCCGTACCGCAGCGAACGGTACCATGTAGGCAGCTTCCAAAATGGTGCCGCACCGCACGGGATGCATGAGGCTTTCAACCATCGTCACTCCCAGTTGCGCAATGTCGTCGAGCGTGCGTTCGGCATGTGCAAGGGCAAATGGCGGATCCTTCACAAGATTCCGAACTACAAGGTTCCCGACCAATGCAAAATCATTACAGCTTGTACGGCGTTGCATAACTTCATCATTGACGCCGAGTCTGGCGTGTGGCCTGCCGGGAACGTGGCAGCCCACACATACCACCCCTCCAACCTTCCGGACGCCGCGAACGCTAACCTCATGACTATCACACGTGACTTCATAGCATCGTCGTTCGCGGTTTAGACTACTACTGTCGCCTGTCTGTGTTATGTAGTTGTTCGTTCGTATGTCGTGTCGTACCAAATTGTTTCGTAAGCTATTTCCATGAAATGAATGTCGTTATTTTTCGAAGAACGTCATTAGTCCATGCAAAAATGTTGCGTTCCTAAGTATCCGCTTATCTCAGCATTACTTGCACCATTTCAGCAGCTACAGTACTATCCATCAGCCGCTACAGTTCCTTCTTCAGCCGCTACAGTGAATTTTTCAGCCTCTACAGTGTTTTAAGCCATAAGCCTTCAGCTTTCAGCCATACCGATCAGGGCCTTTGGTTAGGTACAGGAAATGAGGAGTTTGCAAAACTAAGAAAGACTAAAGGAAATGACTACGTTATAAATACATTGGGAATGCGAAGAGAGAATAGTTTGTGAGAAGAAACACTTAGGGCGTCTCCAACAGCTGGCTATTTAGTTAGCTAGATCTGATGTGGCAAGGAAAAAGTAGGAGAGAGAGTAGTCACTAGCGACGAGCAAATAGCTGATCTATTTCACGTAGTCCAAGAACATGAGAGAGGAGCATGTGGGTCCAACAGTATAAAATAGTCTTTGCTTTTGTCTCTCACCTCCACGTCAGCTGACTATATAGCTAGTACTAGCTATTACCATTGCGGACGCCCTTATAAATGCATGAGGGAGAATGTGTGATAAATAAGAGTAGACAAGGAAAAATATCACTAAGAGCAAGTTTAATAGAAGAGGTGGCTGCTACCTCTAGGACTAGCCAAATAAGCAAAAAGAGTACACGTGGCTCATGGTGAAGGTAGTTAATACAATAAGTTGAGTAGAGGTTACCTCTACTAAAGCACTCAAACATTTAATACTTGTATAAATATATCAGGGGTCACCTCTTGCATGAGGGGCAGCTTGCCTCTCTCCTCGTATGATGTGCTAGAGGTTACCTCTTATATAAGGCCAGTCTCAGTGGGGATTTCATGGAGTTTCATGGGCATTAAATACGCTGACATCACACTGTATTGATGAAGAGAGAGATGATAAAAGTTTCATGGGAGTAGAGAGAGTTTCATGGGGATGAAACTCTTCTGCCCTGTTTCCAAAATATGGGTGTGTTGGAAACTGGTACATGAAACCTCCACTGAGACTGGCCTAAGAGCAAGTTTAATAAGGCTGACTGTGCTAGCTATAAGGGAATCCATGTCAGCATAGTCCTATGTGGAGGGGAGAGAAAAGGAGAGAGAGAGCCAAGCCGACTCCCATGCAAGTGTCAGGCTATAGCACAGGAAAAGAGTCATTATCCATGCATGTACCCATAGAACTAATTGCTATACCCATGCATGTATTAAATTATCAATACCCATGTATGCATTAAATGATTGAGAGCTCTTGTGGAGACAACTTATAGCCAGCTTATTGTATGAGTTGACTGCATCATTATCTTTTGATGATATGGAAATGTATTAGAGGTAGCAGCTATATGTACTATTAAACTTGCTCTAAGGGGCAGCTTGCCTCTCTATCCTCTTTTCTCTCTCTTCCACATAGGATTGTATTGATGTGGATTTCGCTAGAGGCGACCTAGTCAGCATTATTGTACTTGCTCTAAATGCGCGTACATAATTTATGTTTTGAAACAAAACTGCAAAAACTATATGTCTTGTATTTTGAAACCGAGGGAGTAGCTGCTAGCTAAATGTGCTATCTCTCTCTTTTTGCACTGTACAGTCTAGTTAGCTCCAAGAGAAGATTATTATGGCTAGTTACTACACAGAACAGGAAAACAAATTAAAATTGAGTTTGGAAAACTGCCGAATATCAAAGGTTAGCCAAAACCTGGTCCAAGCCCGAAGATGCTTGGTCGAAGCCGCTGCTCATCACACTTGAATTGAATTATCAACGCCGAGCTGAGGGCACCTTTTTTTTCGCTTCAGAAGTCTTCGCAGCCATGGAGAACCCATGCTCGCATGTTAATCCGTCAAAAACTCCTGTCTTTGTAAAATGCCAAATTGCAGGGAAACGACGGCCGGACCTAATTTCTTCCAAAAAACAGAGCCGTTTCGCCTAGAAACTAAAAAGAAGATCCCACGACTCTGATTAGCTGATGGCTACGGCAGGCAGAGACGAAGACCAAAACAGCACGCACGACAGAGACAGAAGTCCCATCTACGTATACATGTTCATCGTGGCGCACGCGCTTGCAAATCACTAAATCGAATTCCAAATTCCAAGTGAGAGAGAGAGACCGAATCGAATTTAATAATTAATGGATCTTGACGTGTATTTATAAACGCATGCTGCATGATTAGCATGAGAGAGAGAGAGAGAGAGAGCGCATGATTAACATGCTTAAATTAAAACCGACTAAGCAAGGAGTCTACGCAAATACGAAGTTGCACCTCGCGTTCGTTCGTCGATTCGGACGCGATCATACCTTGTCAAGGGTTTGGAAACAGCGTACTGAGAGACAAGAGTGAGGCAGAGTTAAGGTTCTGTTGCAGAAGTCATTTGATCTCAGAGTGAGACAGAGTGAGGCAGAGTTAAGGTTCTATTGCAGAAGTCATTTGATCTCAGAGAGTGAGACAGAGTTAGGCCGAGTTAAGGTTCTGTTGCAGAAGTCATTTGATCTCAGGACTTCGATCTCAGAGAGTGAGACAGAGTGAGGCAGAGTTAAGGTTCTGTTGCAGAAGTCATTTGATCTCAGGACTTTGATCTCAGAGAGTGAGACAGAGAGTAAGGGTCTGTTTGGGAGAGCTCCACCAGCTCCAGATCCACGAAAAACAGTTCCACAAAATTTTACCCAAACGCTCCAGCTTCGCGAAATCTGGATCCACCAAAATCCTGGATCTGAGAGCCAGATCCATGGATTTCATGGAGCTCCTCAAGGGGTGCTCCACCGTGGAGTTGGGTGGTAATTACCCACCAATGCCACTGGTTACACACCCCATCTCACCAAAAGTGACAATTCCCACCAAAACCTCAATTTCGTGGATCTGGAGCTGCTGTACAAGCCAAACACTCCATGGTGGGATCCCAGATCCACGGTGGAGCTACTCCATGGTGGAGCTGCTGCTCCAGATCCACGTTTTCAGTGGTGGAGCTCTCCCAAACAAGCCCTAAATGTCCACGACTTTTACGTTATCGAAACCGCATAAGGCCCTTAATTGCCCTACGCAAAAGTTGGTTAATTTACGTGTGTATATATTTGTGTGTGTGCATTAAGTATGTTTATGCACAGAGCACAAGCATGTTTAGTCAGCTAATTTTGCAGGTAAATTAGCCAGTAGACGCCAGTTTGCCATTGATCATATAAGCGAGCTGGCTAATGGAAGATTAATTGGAGCAATGTTTTGTTTTCAAAGAAATCGTCAGAAACTTTGAGTACGTTCGCACGCATGCACGCAGAAGCAGCCGCTTTCTTTATCATGTTTAGTTGGGTTCTACTTCGTTGAAAATACACTCGACAGAGACTTGTGTGCAATCACCATTTGATAGCAATTGCATTTTTTTGGTATTTACTCCTACTAATTACTACATTTCTTCAACGAGTCAAATCTGGGAAGCTTGAACCGTTCAATTCTTTTGACGGCCGGGGAACGAAATGGTTCATGAATTCAAGGGCTAGCTACAGTGGCAGAGCCAGCCGTTGGTGGGAGCTAGGTAAAGTCCCACTCATTTCGGTTTGAGCTTCTGATTTTTAGCTTATTTTTTATTATTCCTAAATTTCGTCTTTTTCTGATTTTTTAGCTTTTTTGAGTTTTTTTTGCCAGTTTTTTTTGTGTATTCATTTGCGTTGTCCGTGATAGACTATCCAGTTTATTATTATTTTTTAATTTAATTATGCTAAATAAATCACCATCAGATATAATATAATTTCAATTGTAAATCATCTTATTTCAGTCTAATCGAGCGCGGCACATAAAGATGGCCGTCCACGATGGCGGGGCTGCTTGCCAGCGATCTTGGGTAGCAGCCCAGGTCGCCGAGCGGTGACTCTGCACCTGGCTAGCTAGAGGACAGTCTTGGCATTCCGTGCACAAACCCTAACTAGTTAATCCTTCTCCTGTCTCGAGAGAAGAAAATGAGTGCCAGTGAAGGAAAGCTACGGGGTACTACATGCTTAACAAATCCTCTGCTAATTCCTTCGGGATCAATTTACTATGGGTAACTGTGGGATTAAACCGAAGCTCCTTTGAGAATTAATTACGCATCTGCTGCACTCGTCCTCGGTGCCTGCACATTCCTTATTCCTCTGGTGTCTTCTCTACTCAGTTCGATCGATCATCGATCTCATCTCACCGATCCAGATGGATGAATGAACTCGAGTGGAAATTAACTAGTAGTATTTTAATTTTACTGGGGATTAGCGAGGAGTGAAAGGGAACTAAGGAAGGCGCGCGGAAGAGGGGAGGTTAACATGCGGCAGTTTGTTGCTTGACGCTATTGCCGCTGTCCCCCCTCTCCCGTGCGCACGTGGCATCATCTCGTGGCGAGCTCATGTCCTGCGCCCAAACTACCGGGGTGACGGAGAAATCAAGGGCTTTTTATGGCTTATAGCTTTTCACATAAACGGAGTTATTTTTTTAAGTAGTTTATCATGACAAATTTTGTAAAATGACTTATTAAAATAGTTTTTCAAAACGATTTATTAGTATTCGATTCATTTGTATAATAATTCACAGTAAAACTAAAATTCATCAATCATAGCTATGAGTCATCAATTATAGTCTAAACGAATCCGCCCAAAGCGAGTTTCACTGACAATGGGTCCACATAGCCACATATCTCTCTTAATTTTTTTTAGAAACTATCTCTGTAGACTCTCTCGTAAAACTTAGTTACCATACTTAGCTTTTGGATATAGCCCTACCAAGCCCGTTTGCCCTTGGCCTATAAAGCTCGATCAATTGTTGCAATCGGCTTTTTTACCCGGTCGATCCAAAAGCTCAAACCAAACCTCTCCTCGGAAGCATTCTAGCAGAGCGCCTCTAAGTAGCTTCAGGAGAGAGACTTCAGGAGGGAGAGAGAGAGAGAGAGAGAGTGACACGTCAGTTGAAGCTACCGTCTAAAACCTTCCACTCAAATACATAGAAGTTTCAATGTTTATTCATATTAGTTTTTGTTTCTGATTTCTATTTAGAGAAATAAAAAAATTAATATAAACATTTGATTTTTCAAAAGTGTTTCTCCACTTTTCTCACTCCTATCTCGCTCCGCAGATAAGTAGAGGGTCACACGAGCATTACACACGCCACTCCTCTCACTCCCGTCTCGCACACACATCTCTCTCACACTTTCCTTATTACTCGCAACATCCTTCTAAAAACTACTTTCTACCACAACTATTTATTTTCAACTAAAATCTATAGTTATAACAAAAACTATCAGCCATAGTAAATACAAATGCACCTTGTAAGTGAAGCTACCATGTCTCTCCTAGATACTTAGTGATGGCCCCAAGCTAGGCCTAGGCCCACACAATATAATTGAAGTTAGATACTCCCTTCGGTTCATAAAAAAACATGTCATTTTAGATATCGACTCAGTCCTTAAAAAGCAACTTTGACTTCTGATTTTCATTGTAATATATTTACAAAAACCCAATAAAATTATAATGTTATAAAACTACTTGTTGGAACGAATATACACATATGATTTTTTTATGTATTAATCTAAATATTTAAAAGATAATAATAGCTAAAATTTCAAAAGTTTATCTGCGTGTATCTTATATATTTTTTGTAAACTAGAGGGAGTAGCAAGCTACCACTAGGCTTTGTGACGCTACCAATCTTACTGGTTCTCCTACATGATAGATAGAGTCATTGGATCGTGGAGATGCTTGTATAAGAATTCTACGAGCAATGCTAACTAATTAGTCGCTTTTGCTGGTGATCTCAAGTGCAAGCATTCCTGTTTCACTAAAGAAGCACAAAAGCAGGATCAAAAGCCTCAGAGGGAGCCGAGATCTCAGAGAAAAGGAAAAAGCTGTTGATATGGTAAAAGTCCAACATGCCCTCTCTGGGCCCCGAGCTGATAGAGAGGAGACAAGATGGGGCCCACCCATATGGCCCACATCTAACTTAACTGAGTGCAAGAGCAGAGATAAAGCTCCAGGTTGTTGGACCCTAACTCAAGTGGTTCACTGCTTCAGATGAACTCAATCAAAGCTGGCTAGCATCGACCGTGGTCAGCCAAACTTGGTAATCAGACTTGTGGTTTCTGACGCTAACTGTCTCGCTACTACTTTTTAACCTCTCGGTTTAAGTTGTTGGATACGTGGTAATATTTTGATTCTTTATTTTATTAGAAGATAAATACATTAAAACACTAATAACGTAATTAACGGAACTAATATTAGATAACTCATTGTATTTCAAAAAATACACAAAAAAATATTATAACGAAATTAATCGATCGTGTGAACGACTTACAGTGGAGTTGATGGAGAAAAGATAAGCAGTGCAAAAACGAGTAGTCGTAGAAATAGTTAATGTCGAGAAAGAAGCCAAGTGGTCGCGCAGCCAGAAACCTTATTGTCGTCTCGTGCAGTTTCTCTCTGCAATAATGGTTCGGAGATACTGCTCACCCTCCACAGTGTACGTTGGGAAGAAAAGTCGATGAGATTCAGATGCCGCAACATTACAATATAGGTTTGCAGGAGGAAGAAGAAAAAGAAAGGGAGGAGGCAGTGATTTAATACGGTGGACTTGGTTTGCCAAAAGGTGCGCCACATCACGGCGTGGTCGCACGCCCCAAGTCACAAGTCACATGATTTATCACGTGAAAATACGTGAATACACGTGCGTGCGCGTGTGTTTAGCCAAAACCCTTTCATACATGTGTCTTAAGCTTTTAAGGAATGACAAGAATTCCACCTTATATATTGGTCTCCTCCATCTTTGTCGACGATCGAGTCACCGATCTCACAAAATAAAATGAGAAAGGTGGCTAAAATCCTTGGAAGATAATATGGATGCTCTTTATTGCTATGAACTGGATTCATGATATCTTTAACAAGGTATAAGACTAGCTCTAATTACACTGAATTGAATGAGAATGAATCCTCTGATAATTGTCTTCATCATCCAGCCTTAAATACTAACAAAGAGACGTCAATTATCCTCCGAGGAAGACGCCTTACAGAATCAGCGCGTCTAGTCGGAGAGGTAATTATTATCTGAGAGAGGATGCCTGGTCATCGATTGTTGTTAGTGGAAGACGAACGTGAGAAATAACCGCATGATAGTTGTTGTTAGAGTCTCAGGGCCAAAACATCGAGATGTTTGGAGTGGATAAAACATGTATTCTATCCATTACACGGAAAGAATATTCTGGAATTAGGTTCAGATATCACTTCATAGAATCTTCTAGCAATCATTCGGTCGAGTAACACATATTATTTCTCCGACCATCGGACCATAGTACTTGGGGAGCAACATCTCAAGGTTTACAACCACAGGTCTCTTGATCTTAATTAAATATTAAAATCATAATTAAGAATTTATTCGATCCTTATCAACCTTGTCTTAGCAATTGTTACGAGTTTGGCGCCGTAGATAGATTGCTTTTCAGATCGTTGCGATGTGAGTGCTTCGTATTTCAGAGCTGTTTCTAGGGAAGGAGATAATTGATTAGTATAATCGTCGCAAGACTCATAATCTACAAGTCATATGTTTAAATCCTAGACAATTATATAAAGTAAAAAATCCACACAAATAACCCATTTAACTCGTGATCAGTAGGAATCAAACTCTGATCAAACCAGACACAAGGGGCCATGCCGCTAGGATATGCTACGGTCAGTGTATTTTAGCTCGTTTCGTCAAAGCTAATAGGGCCTGGTTAATTAGGAAAAGCCATAGATTTGGGCGGTTGGAGTTGGAGGCAGCACGAAAGGTCAAGCAATCATATATACATCTCGATCCAACGTCCGATGCTTGTACCAGGAAAAGCTTGACGTCGAATTGAAAGAGTCATCCGTCGCGTGCAGAAGACCGGGGAAGGAATTGAAAGAGTCGCGATAACGACCTAGCTTGCTCTTAGAAAAAACGATGATCTTGAATGCAGGTCATTCATTCTCATCTAACCTAGTTCTTTTTTCCGCCGCTGAATTTGTCGCCAAGACTTCCTCTGCTCTCTCCTGTCTACGAACCTAGCTCTCTCTCTCTCTCTCTCTCAACTGTTTTAGACTGCGAGTAGTGTAGTCATGTTAAGTATTGGCATTGGACCAACCAGTGGCTACTTCCCCTTGACATCTGACAGCAACCATTCGAGCGCCACAAATGACATTCTAGGTGAGTTTGTCTCTGAATTTTCTGATGCTTGGTTCTTAGACCTTTTGCTCGGTGAGTCATGCCATGGTGACCACTTGCAGCCTTGCAAAAGCGTGAGGAATTTACTCCCTACCATCGCAATGGTCACATGAGTTACATGATGTGTCGCTGACATGTGGTCTTAGGACGTATGTGCCCGTCTCATATGCGATGGAGTTTTCCAAATTGTATATCTTTGCGACGGCGTCGAGCTAACTCTCTCTCTAGAAAATGGTTGGCATCGGAAGAGGTCACGTGGGCCATTAGTGCCTCCATGTAAAGATTACTAGCCCATTTAACAGAAGCAGTAGGTCTTCTTATAGATAGTGGGCCCAAAATGTATGTGGCCCATGAACTAGCAGGGAGCCAGACCCACTTTGATAATTTAGGCCCAACACCTCGTGGGTCGTCCGATCCGATCCGAACACAAACATCACGTTTTTATCTGTGACTAGTAAGGTGCCCGTGCGTTGCAACGGAATCTTAAAAGAGGGTGAGACATGGGTGTAGATTGTACGGTAAATATAATTTTTCTTTCACATGTATGTCAAGCAAAACATATCTATACAAACTAAACTCCCAAATGCAACATAAAATCTCGTAAAAAAATTACTACATGTGTAAAATATCTAAAAACTTATTACATGTTATAAAATCCCAAAAGAAACATAAAACCATCATGGCAGTCAGGTCATTGAAATGCCTATGCCATCACTTTATACTCGGGCCGAGAACCTAGCAGGCTAACATACCATACACGATTACACGTCCAAATCAACAATGCGAGAAATGGAAGGACAATTTGAAGCCATGAAGTAAATAATAGATGGATAGCATGGTAGCTCTAACAGATGTATAGCAAACGATTTCAACCATGGAGCAAAGCAAATGACAGACACCAAAGGAAAACATGGAAATTGACGCAACTTCATGTACATTTGTAGTTCTTCATGATTTTCCTCTAGAGAACTATATAACGGGAATGAAACTGGAAGATCTGCAGCCAACTTCTTGACATGATTGGTACAGGGTTTCCTGCGACAATAGAGATCTAGACATATAGTATATTCTTTACGACAATGTAAAGGCAGAGTTCTTTATCGTCAAACAATTTTATCCTCATTCCAAAAGAAAATCCCAAATAAGGTAATTACTTTCCCTTTTACTGAGGACCATCCCTTCTCATCAATCATCACCACCCCCGCCATTACACATTGTAAAATCGGACTGAGGTAAGCTGAAGAGCACTCACCGAAAACATAGGCTATACTTGGGTTGTACTCGTTGCGCACCATGTTGTCACCATCCGCGTACCACGCCACCTCGTCCCCCTTGTTGATCTCTCTCGGACTACACCGCCAAACACACACAAACGCTCAGCTCAAAACCCAAAGCCCCACGCCCTCCACGGCACAAAGTGAATGAACAGGCAGCAAGCGGCGCACCTTAGCGGGCGGAAGTGGACGGTTACCATGATGTTTTCCTTGGCATTGACCGCGTCCACCGCCGCGGCGGACGGCACCCTCCCGTACTACGATCTGCAAAATAAAACAAACAATCAGATTCATTAAGATTCACGTCTCATATATTGTATAATCAAATACAATAAGTTTATCTCTTGTTTTATATTTGTCAGTTTATGCAGCAGAACTCTCATGTGGTCTGCCACGTTCCAGAACATGTTGTAAAGTTGAATGAGTCAACTATTAGAAATGAAATATTGAGAAAATGAAACCCTTTCCACAAACTAACAAAGAAGGTCCAAAAAAATCTCAGAATTAAGACTGCAAAGCTCCAAATCTTAGTATTCAACAATAGCAATCAGTAAGCAGTTAGCATCCACTTGTTAGCAATTACTGAGCAGCAGGATCAGTATAATAACCAACAGAAGCTACTGCACAAAACAGAAAACAGTCTACATACGCTGCAAATCCCTTAAAAGAGAAGAGATTGGCAGTTCCAGAAGAGATTGGCAGTTCCATATCTTAGTATATTCAATAATAGTTAGCAAGCAATTAAAATGCAGTTGATAGTAATTATCAAGCATTATGATCGATATGATAACCTACAGATGATATTGTACAAGATAGCCCACCTACATTGCACCACATAAATAGTAAAGCAGCATAGAAGTTTGGCCAAAGTTCATAAGGCATGTAATATATCTTCGAAAAAATGTGCATGTCACTGACCTGAACAACATAATTGCCATATTGATCTTGTGCCAGCAAGCAAACGGACTGGAGAATCTCATCCATCATTATTTGCTGTGTTGTAGGATCATCACAGTGCTCCAGCACCCTCTGGCAATTCACATGACATGATGATGAGAGAAGTTGCATAGTAACATCTGTAAACTCAAAATGGATTCATTAGAGGCATAATATATAGTATTGGCATGCCTGTATAACCCGACAACCATATGGATGAGTGGATAGCATCACAACTTGACCATAGAATGTTGAGACAATGAACTGGATAGCGTGCTGAGGGATGCACTCTATACATTTCTGTATTACATGGTTCCCATTTTGATCACGTACACAGCGCGTGACATGTCCATCCAGCTCAGCAACCATTTTCGTCTGCTGATCTAAACCAACGACCTCTATAGCCTGCACATATATCATCCATGACATAAGATATTTACCTTGATCTAGTCTTCCAGGCATTTATGTATTTATACATACACAAAAAAAGGTTTGTCGTTTGTACAAGTATACACAGAAAGGATATGATTAAGTGCGCCAGAATTCATCCGATGTATACTCATATAACAGAAATGGATGCCTATGACAAGTTATTAGTTAGTACATTAATGACTATTAAAAAGATCAGGTGAAGTTGTATGCAAGAACTCTTTATATTTTCCTAGGTAAAAGAATTCAAGTAATAAGCACCTTCTGTATAACCCTGCATCCATACATCTGAAGACTGAGAGCAAGGACACGTCCAATAAGCTGATCGGCCAATTCCTTTATCTGAGTAGTGCTTCCATGCTCAAAAAACTGTACAAAAGGCAAATGATAAGGATAGGTATCACACAGTCTCACCCTCAAACAAATTATTTCTTATTTTTTCCTACCTTCTGAACAACATAATTTCCAAATACATCAGTCATCAATGTGAGAGCTTGAGGCATGATTTCTGAAAACACCATGTCTTTCTCTTCAGTACTGGCTGTTTCTAACTTTTGCTGTATGAATCGGCTTCCATATTGATCCGCACTACAAATTATTCAATAATTAGTAAACACCGCTACTCACAATCCAAATTCGCCAACAGTAAGCTACAAACCGATCGGAGTGGGTATCCTAATGTGTTTAGCTGCACCCTCCCTGCGATTCCTGCCTTTTCTCTAGGATGGTGGAATTTGCATGTAGGCCCAAACTTGCATGTTCCAGTCTTCAGATAGTACTAATGAAAAACATAGAGAAATTCTTTCAGTTCAACACTTGTCCAACATGACGTAAAACTATAACACCCCTGGATTGCAAGATGTAGACTCTAAAAACATGTCAAGATAAACAAAAAAAGCCAGTTTTTTTAGACAAAAGGACGTTCTGAAAGTGTGTGGTTATCGTTCTGAAGAAAACTGAAAGTAATCATCTTGCAGTTCTTTCTTGTTGTATCAGTACTTTTCCGATGCTTGTAATTATTGTCTTGTTTCTGTTGTCACATGATAATCAGTTCTTATAGCCGATCACCGAAGAACGAACTAAGAGAATTGCTAAGTGCTCATATGAACCTCAACGTTTTGTCAATCTATAAGAGTGCATTAACCAAATTTAATACCCAGTTTTCTCCACATGTTTTCTCTAAGCATATGTTAACCAGATAAGCAATTGCTTCTCACAGTATCATGTAAGCAGAACTCAAGCTACATATGACATTTTGTTTACCGTTGTTAAGTAGTTAACTAATACACCATTGAGAGAATCTATGTAATACTTATGAATAAACCATACTTCTGAATGACAGGAGTTAATAACCATAATTACCTGACATTCTGGTTGTCCCACCCTCTCAGGATATTCTCCTTTCATTCTGGCAGAGGCAATAGCCTAACATTAAACAGATCCAATATAACTTGAGAACAAAAATATGAGATATGAAGTAAAGAAAAAACAATTAGTATATAAAGATATATTTTACAGAAAACTGGCAGTCACTACTGTAATGCATCACTAAACAACAAGAAGGATCTGCAGCCCTCCTGTGACAATTATCCAAAAGAAATGCAGCATGTTGGTGACAACTATCCAAAAGAAAAGAGGGTTTCTATCTGTTATGACACATGAGTAACATATAGCAAACTATCAAGTGCAAATGGCAATTTTATATGAAAAACTGGTCAACAGCTAAACTTGTTCCATTGCATATTTTTTCCCTAGAACCTTGGAGATTGTCAAAGCAGGGCTCCACTGCTCCTTAAGAATATCAAGGCATATGCTTCCATTGCTATTGATATTAGGATGAAAGACCTTTGTCTTGAAAGATACCTAAAGCGGAGACTCATAAAAATTAAAAACGGCACAAACATGAACAAATGCACATATACTCCAAATATATGGTCCAAGTACATACTTTCAGTGTGCGATTAGTACTTCATGGTTAATGGTTCAAAGAAGTATAAAGGAGTACAGCACTTGAAGAAGCATACTAAAGCAGATTGTTAATAGGTAAGCATGAGGTGAAACAACATCCAACCAGTGCTGTAGATGGATCTTGTGTTATCTACGTGTTTTTTAAGGCACCGTGTTATATATGTTAGCAACCAGATCTTATTATAGTGGTGTAACACACACAATCATCTATGACATTCTTAACATACCCTTTTGTTCTGGCATGTCAGTGTCTAGCCCATCTCATAATAAGTAGTCATGTATAAATTAAGATAAGCTGGATGAGGTTGCAAACAAAATCCTCATGTCTACCAAATCACTAACAAAGTTACAACTTACTAATCTGAAAGGATACAACAACAGATCCGCTGCATTCAACAGAAAAATGGTGCAGACAACAATGCACACCAGGTATAACTTAAGATGTTTTTATGGCAGCAAATAAAAAGACTACAATGATACCATGAGTAGAACATGGAGAAGTATCAACAGAAAAATAATACAGCACATATCAAGAGGGACAATATTACATGATCTATCTCCACAAAAAAAATTGATCATGAGCAGGATGAAAAGAAACATCAGATAAATAGAGATTTAAGTTGTCCAGGATTATGAAGCTAGGCAGAGCGCACATAATACACGAACCAAAGTGGATAAAAGTGAGGGTTTTCAAAAAAGGTGCTGCTCCTGACCTTTGGAGGTTTGAAGGGGTAATCCGGAGGGAAATGAATGTTCACTAAGAAAACACCACCGGCATAGGGACTGTCGGGTGGTCCCATAATTGTTGCTTGCCAATGAAACATATCCTCACCAGCAGGGCCTGAACAATGTACAAGTGAAAATTGCAGTCCATGAGATGCCATGCCAGGGTGAAACGTGGAAAAAAAGGTAAGCGACCAAACATAGTGTGTTATGGCATAACAGCTGAAATGGAGTGTGTCCAATGGACTTTATACACAATCTAGATGACAGAATGTAATGTTGCTAGATGGTAACTATATTTCAGGTACCTTCATGGTTGCTCCTCGTGGATCCTTAGGAAATCCCTTGGCAGAGTTTGAATCAATAGACCGAAACACCTAAATATCAAAGTGAGAGGGTTCAATGCACAAAAGTGGAAACAAGTACAAACTTTGATTCTCCAACTACAGAATACTATAAATACCTGAACATGCCATGTATCTGGATCATTGTCGCTAAAATATATTGCATCATTAATGCTTATAATATCAGGTATTCTTTCAATCCTGAGAAGTGCATCTGCAGCTCATACAGAATTGGTGAAGCATCTGCACACACTCCTACTCAAGGACAAATCACATTCTACAGCTCATACGGAGCAATGGGCACACATATAACAAACTACACGCTGTACAGAATAATTGCCAGCTAAAATGACTAACACAGCACACTGCTCCAAAGCTATATCTTGTTAAGAGGTAACAATCAAAGATTAATGGCATGGGCGCGAGTGACTTACTACTTCCAGGTGGGCGGGAGCTTCTTGGTGCGCTTGTAGTAGCGGGCGAGGCGGTGGATCCTGCTCTCCACAAGGATGAGCCTGAACTTGGAGTCCTTGTCCTTCCTGTTCCTCTCCAGGTGCTTCCTTATCGTCACCGCCTTCTTGATCAGGAAGTACAGGTCCTCCGGGATCTCAGGCGCCAGCCCTATCCACACATCAACACACAACACGTCACAGATCAAGCAATGGAGGTGGAGTTTGAGAAGGGAGGGATCTCACCATGGGCCTTGAGGATGCGGAGGATCTTGCTGCCGGTCACGCTCTTGACGAGAGGGATGCCGTGCTGGTCACGGAGCACCACGCCGATCTGCGACGGCATCCGACCCTTCTTCGCAGCCTTCGTGATCATCTCCTCCACCTACCAAGAACCGACGCACACATCAACCAACCAAATCAAAATCGCAGTACGAAATGAAAGGAAACGACGCCCAAATCGAATCGAGCAGCAAACAGAAGGCAAGGCTCTAACCTCGGAGGTGGCGGTCTTGACCCAGCTCGGGGGAGTCCTCTTGTACGGCAGCGCCGACGACGAGATACCCTTCCTGCGTCACACAGTCGCAAAGCCCGAGCCGCCATTAGACCACAGAATCCACCAGTATGTAGTACCAGTACAGGGGTGGGCGGGGATGAGAATACATTGGGAGAGGAGGGGAGCGCGTGTGCGTACCTGCGCCGCCGCCGAGAGTTGCGGCACACCTCGCTTGGCGCGCGTCGGCGACGACCGAGGTCGAGCAGCGGCGGCCTCGCCTGACGCGAGCAACGGTGGCCTCGCTAGGCGCGCGCGGCGGCGGCGGCACCTTCAGGAACCCTAGAAGCCCCGGCGGCCCACCTCGCTTGGCGCGCGTCGGCGACGACCGAGGTCGAGCAGCGGCGGCCTCGCCTGACGCGAGCGACGGTGGAGATGGGGGAGCGGCGGGTGGGGATGGAAGGAGGCGGCGCCGGCGCGTGGGGGGAGCGGCGGGAGTGGAGGCGCGGGGGAGAGGCGGAGATGGGGGAGCGGCGGGAGTGGAGGCACGGGGGAGGAGGCGGTGACGCGGGGTGGGGAGGAGGAGGAGGCGGCGGCAGCGCAAGGTGGGGGGAGGAGGAGGCGGCGGCAGATCGGAGGGATGGGGAGGAGGAGGCGATGCGGGGTGGCGAGGGAAGGAGGCGGCGGCGGTGCGGGATGGCAGGGCAGGGGAGGAGGGGAGGACAGGGGGAGCGGAGGGAGTGGCGGCGCGGTGGAGGACGGGGGGAGCGGCGGGAGTGGAGGCGTGGGGGAGAGGCGGAGATGGGGGCGCGGCGGAGGAGGAGGAGGGAGGGGAGGAGGCGGCGAAGAATCACAGGGGAGGAGGCGGCGGAGAATCTGAGGCGAGCGCACAGGTTCAGTTGGGGGAGGCAGGAGCGTGGGCGTCGGGGTGGGTGCGTGGGCGTCGGCCGTCGGGTAGGTACCGGTTCAATGATATGTGCATGATCCAAATAATATTGGCCTTTGGATTTTCAATGAGTAAGAGAAGAAGGGTTGAGGAGAGATCCAGACCATCCATTTGAATGAAGTTGGAATCTTTTGGTACACAAATCTGGGTGGACTTAGATTAGGCATAACTGTAGGGGTGGTTGAGGGGGTGGATTTAGCAAAGAAAATTTTGGTGAATTATATATTTATCTGTGATTTATAACTTTTAATTTATCGTATAAAAAATATAGAGTAAAAAAAATAAGTGTGATTTTAATTTATATAAATAAAATTGTTATAGTATATATTATAATTAATTTAAATTAGTTAACGTACAAAAGCTGAAAATAGTTTTTAAAAGTGGAGAAGAAGACGCCGTATCTCCACGAATCCTACCGGACATACGAGCCGAAGGATTCCGCGCAGGGGAGCCCCCCCACGTCAGCGCCCACCGCTCCCTCGGCCGGCGCGTGGCGTCCGGATTCGCGTACGGCCGGGGGAGGCGATTTCCCTCTGTTTTTTGGAAATTACGTACAGGTCCTTTTTTCTCGCGAACAGGTCCCTGGAAATGTTTTTTACCCCTCCACTTTGCAGGATTGCGCCCCGCGTTTTCCTAAATTACGTACGGGTCCCCGTTTATTTACGTACAGGCCCATTTATTTACGTACAGGTCCTCGATTTTTTTCGAAAAACACCTTTAACTTTTTCGGAAATACACATTTGCCCTCGAATTTTTTTGTAAAACTCACCACGAATTATCGCCTCTTTTACTTCGGTACACACGGTGGCTGGCGCGGCGTGCCGCCGTGCCTACGAGGCTAGTAAAACACAAATCGCGCGAGAGAGAAATTCCCCACAGCTTTGAGCTTTCCAACTCCAACTCGTCGAGACGCCTCTCCCCCCCTCCGCAGCCATGGCGTCCGCCGAAACCCTAGCCCGCTCCCCGTCTCTCGAGCCCTCCTTCGACCCGCCCCGCGCTGCCTCCTCTGAGCCCCCGCGTGACTCCTCCTCCGAGCCCCACCACAACGGCGACGGCAGCGGCCCCGGGGGCGACTCCTCCTCCCGCCGCCGCCGCCGCAGCCGGTGGGAGCAGTCCAACGACGACTCCGCCGCCAACTCCGGCGGCGAGGGCGGCGGGGGAGGACGGAAGCGGAAGACGCGTTGGGCCGAGGAGGAGCCCCGCCCGGCCATCGCCCTCCCGGACTTCATGAAGGACTTCGCGGCCGAGATGGACCCCGAGGTGCATGCCCTCAACGCGCGCCTCCTCGAGATCTCGCGCCTGCTGCAGTCGGGGCTGCCTCTCGACGACCGCCCCGAGGGCGCGCGCTCGCCGTCGCCCGAGCCCGTCTACGACAACCTCGGCATCCGCATCAACACCCGCGAGTACCGCGCCAGGGAGCGCCTCAACCGCGAGCGGCAGGAGATCATCTCCCAGCTCATCCGCCGCAACCCCGCCTTCAAGCCCCCCGCCGATTACCGCCCGCCCAAGCTCCAGAAGAAGCTCTACATCCCCATGAAGGAGTATCCTGGGTACAACTTTATTGGGCTCATCATTGGCCCCCGCGGCAACACGCAGAAGCGGATGGAGAAGGAGACGGGGGCCAAGATTGTAATCCGAGGGAAGGGTAGCGTCAAGGAAGGGAAGCTGCTGCAGAAGAGGGACCAGAAGTCAGATCCCAGCGAGAATGAGGACCTCCACGTGCTTGTTGAGGCTGACACACAGGAGGCTTTGGATGCAGCTGCAGGCATGGTGGAGAAGCTGCTTACCCCCGTGGATGAGGTGCTGAACGAGCACAAGCGGCAGCAGCTGCGGGAGCTCGCAGCGCTGAACGGGACAATTAGGGACGATGAGTTTTGTAGGCTTTGCGGGGAGTCGGGTCACCGGCAGTACGCTTGTCCTAACAGGACAACAACGTTTAAGAGCGAGGTGCAGTGCAAGATCTGTGGCGATGGTGGGCACCCGACAATTGATTGTCCTGTCAAGGGCACAGCTGGGAAGAAGATGGACGATGAGTACCAGAACTTCCTAGCCGAGCTTGGTGGGAGTGCACCTGAGTCGTTGACAAAGTCTGGTGGTCCGATGTTGGCTATTACAGGGAGTGGTGGTGGTGGTGGTGCTGCTGCTGGTGGTGGTAGTGGTAGTAACCCACCGTGGGCTGCAGGTGGTGGTGCAGCAGCCACAGGGGCTAATGGGATCAAGAAGGAATATGATGAGACCAATCTGTATATCGGATACTTGCCACCTACATTGGATGATTCAGGGCTTATCAACCTATTTTTGCAATTTGGGGAGATTGTCATGGCGAAAGTTATCATGGATCGCAACACTCAGCAGAGCAAAGGATACGGATTTGTGAAATATTCAGATGTCTCACAGGCTAATGCGGCAATTGCTGCCATGAACGGTTACCATCTTGAAGGGAGAGTGGTCGCAGTTAGAGTTGCAGGCAAGCCACCACAGCCAGCGGTGCCTCCTGGCCCACCAGCAGTGCCAGCACCACCAGCGTATCCTCCTACAGATCCTGCTGCTGGTGGCTACACCTCACAGCCCTACATGGGGGCACATCCACCACCACCACCGCCTCCAGGGAGCTATGCTCCGGTGCCTTGGGGGCAACCACCACCATATGCTTCATACCCTCCGCCTCCACCACCAGGCTCTAGCATGTACAGTCATGCACCCCCTGCACCAGGCCAGACTGCGCCACCTCCATATGGTGTGAAGTACCCACCACCACCAGCTCCAGTCCCTCCACCAGGCACTGTTCCATCAACTGATGGAGCACAGAACTACCCTCCGGGTGTAACACCACCGGGTTCTGGTGCACCCACTCAGCCTGTCCCAGCTCCAGTATATGGAACCTCTGGCGCACCTAATGTGCCGCCTATGTACCCTCCACCGCCTTATAGTTATGCCCCATATTATCCATCGGTCACACCACCAGCTAGTGTTGATCCCTCCCAGAGCATTGCGAGTGCACCTTGGGCCACCCACAATGGACCGCCGCCACCGCCACCACCAGTTAGTGTTGATCCCTCGCAGAGCATTGCAAGTGCTCCTTGGGCCACCCACAATGCACCGCCGCCACCGCCTCCACCTTTGTCCTCCTCCCTGGACCAGCCTACTGTTACCTACGGTGCTGATGCAGAGTACGATAAGTTTATGTCAGAGATGAAGTGATGTGAGCCAAGCTGAGGCAATTCTTCCAACAATGGGGAAAGGTAACTTAACATGATCCTTTTGTTGCTGTTCCTTTAATCACAAGTGGTATAATTAGGATCTAAGGAAGATAATCTTGAGGAGTATGAATTAGGGTCGAAGGAGGATAATCTTGCGGAATATGATTTAAGTATATATTTGACTAGAAAACTCATATTTCAGTTATTTCATGTCCTTGTATTACACTATTATTGTGTAAACTTGATTACAGAAGTTCTCAAACACGGAGTGCTTGCTCATGCCTTTTGAAAGCACCACTGGTTGCATAGCTTGTCTAGTGGGTGTGCTACAGCCTTGGTTATATCTAATTACTGTAAATACTTTTAGAAAGCTATTCAATCTTTAGGCCATTTGACTTTGCATGCTACTTGACTTGTCATCCAACTTTATATATGATATTATGATTCGACCTTAATGACATTTATACTAACAAAAAAGATTTCAAGTCTATGCATGATACTGACGAATTTTATGCGGTTTTGGTAGTCAAGTTATACTGAAGTTCCATTCATTTGTTTTCTTTTTGGATAGTAATGATGTTTCATGCTTGGTTCGAGATCAATTATCAAGCCATTTCATACCTAGTGTCAATTCTTATGTATCATCTCACCAAGGATATTTTAGTTCCTATCTTCTGTTTTTAGTGAGAACAAGACTAGTGCATTGCTTTTATAGGATGGTAAGAGAGTCGGTGAAACACTTTAACTTTGCAAGATAGCTTCCCGTTCCGATAGTAAATGATGTTTTTCATGTTTTCCTTTTTCTTTTATCTTGTTGGAAAACAGATGCCACTTAGATAATCTTTTACCTGTGATGTAGATTCAGCCAGTAGCATTGAGTTCTTTTCTGTCGTTAACTTTCTCATGCAGTGTAGTTCATGCAAAACTTGTTTTGTTTCAAGATATTATATGTGTACTCTCTGGTTGTGCTTTTGTTGTCTTAATATGCAATGTTGTGATTAACTAACATGTTCGATTCTGTCTCAACTCTTTTGGCAGGCTTAAGGTTTCTTGGAGCTAATGCCAACCTGATTTATTTCTTGTTGGAAGTTTGGGACTCACATCTTTAACCTTGCTGTGCTGTTATGACCATTGCAGAGGTTGCATGATTAAGAAGGACGTTAAGCATTACGGGCTCAGTGGGCAACAAAATATTCGATTTATCTCCATCTCCCAGAATTGTTTTAAGGAACCCTTTACTAATGCTTTTGTTATGGTATTATTCTTGCTATTACTTGAGATTTTCCATGTGATGTCACTTTAATGTTCTGTTGGCTGTGATATTAGTTTTATTCTCACCTCTATTATTGATGTTTTTCTTCTCCCCTTGATTTGGTAAGTGCTGGTGGTCCTCTTCATTTGGATACCAGAAAGCCTTGCTGCCCCCTTGGTGGTTGGTATAATGTGTGAAATCTGAAATGTATGTTTGGCTTCTGATGAATCTCTCAAGATTTCCCATCTTATGTCTTTGCCTGAGTTGTTTGGCAGTTTGCTCGTGACAGCTTGGCACTGGCAGCCAGAGTTTGTGCTTGCTTATCAGGTATCGTCGAGATGTTGTGAATTGCTCACTGTGGAACCTACTAATTTTTCAATTTGGTTTCCTCTTTTCATTTTCTACTGACAAACGGTAACAAGTTTCTCCCTTTTAGTAGTCAATGTATGCATTATGGTATTGAAGCATATCTGCCATGCTGGAAAGTCATCGATGCAGAACTTCTGGATATATTTTATGTTGCTAATGTTCCTCTTAACTTGTTAATGAAGATTTGTTTGCAACTGAAGTAGGACATGCCGGCATGCAGATCAAGTCATTAGCCTGGAGGCTACGCCCAAGATGCATACTGACACAATTATATGTTGTGAGCTCATCTGAAGGTTTGGAAGTCAGTCGGCTGAGACTGAGAGTAGGTTCTAGATGTATCGGCAGGAAAGTATACGATAGCTAGTAAAAGAACTCTATAGTTAATCATACAAACCAGCATTAGCTACCTTTTCTATTTCTTTGCAGATATACCAGCTGTCACGTCTTTGCCTCCATAGATTTGTAGGTGTGGTTTGCTCTTCTCATGTTATCTCTTTTCAAAGAAAAAAGTTTTTGTTTTGAATGTGCTGTAGAGGGGAAACAAAATATATGATGTAAGGATTCATGAAACAACTTCGTTTTATTTGTTACCTTTCTCCTTCACTTTTTCCCTTTTTAAATTGTCAGGTGGGTACGCTCTTGTCAAACTAGTTTTAAGATGGTTTATTGGTGAATAGGGGTTTTTAAGATTACAATGTCAAAAAGGATTCAATTTCGTTGGAGTTGCATATAGGTTGCCTGTTTATGCAGTTTGATCAGAGCCACTTTGCAGCATTGGCCACCTCAACTTTGCGCAAAGAGACATGCTTAGCTTGTTTGGGCTTTCGTCTGTTGCTTGGAACATGAGTTGCCACAAACTTATCTGCATTGTCATTTGGTTTGTTTTTATTAAACTCGCGATTACGGAGTAAGAGTTCATGTTTTTTTTCCTGAACATGTTCAGCATATAGTTTGCAGTTTGGTAGTAGCTGAAACAACAATGGAACAATAGAGGATGCCACTTCTCCTTCGTAAAGTAAACAACGCAGTAAATTAGTGTAAGGAGGAATGAATCTAGGTGTGCTATGAGTTTAGAGCCCCCCCCCCCCCCCCCCCCATGGCTTTGTTTGTGCTGCTTTGCTAGTGCATAGAAATCATTTTCCATTATGCGTATTAGCGCTCAAGTGGACTGTTTTCCAATTTTGATGTATGACGCTGGGGATTCTTGCCTTGTTGATATTGGTTTGTTTACTTTATTGCCAATTGATACATTAACCCGTCTGGAATGCGAGACAGGGTGACAAACCCTGCATGATGATCGTCCAACGATGAATCCTGCATGGAAGACTGTACTAAGGTCGCAGATTTTTCTTGAGCATGTCTATTTGATTTGGTGGGTTCCATTCATTTGTTCGTAGTTTCATCTTAGGAATAGTAGAATCAGGCATAGCACGGGTTGGAACACTGCTTCTGTTCTATAACCCCTATCAGTCCAATGGACAATGCTGTCTGAACTACTGACCTTGCTGGGTCGTTTGTTTGGTGCAATGTGTTGTGTGTGGTGTTTTACATTTTTTACTGATGTGTTCGTTTGGTTGGGCACAAGTCTGCAAGGCTCTGACAAAAGTCGTTGAAGTTGCCAGTTCTCTCGTAAGAAACAAACGCTGTGGGTCACGAGTATTTGCTGATTTGTTTATGTGTTGAAGCTAAGTTTGCTGTAGGCTGGGTACTAGTGACACTGCTCAAGGATGGGCTTGGCCTCCTGTGTTCAGGGGCAACTTCAGTTTCATCTCCTACGATAGAAGAATAATAACTTCCGATTGGGATACCAAAGTAATGTGCCTCTAAGCCAGTGGCGGATGAGCAGCGTTGAAGGCTATGGTAATTGAGAATTAATGGGAAATCCCATAGCACAAGACAAAATTTATTGAGATTGATCCCGGGGTAGAAAATCATATATTTGGCCACACGGGTTGTCTTGGCTCCGAGCCATGGCCCCCATACAATGTGCTGGTATTTCCTTCATTTCGATGCTAGATACCATGGTGGGTATAGAAGTCATGCAATCAGAAGAGGGCCCAGATCTGATCGAAGAAAAGCTTTTAAGGCCATGTTCTTTTTGTTTTTGTTTTTTGGCTTTGACTTCTCTTAAAATCAAAATAAAAAAGGCAGTTTTTTTAAGAAGCTTCTTGAAGTTGTTTTTTCAAACCAAAAACCATACATGCTATCCGCATTGACGTCCCTATCATCTGTCGCTATCTTGGAAATCATAAATAAAATCTATCAGCTGCAGTCTAAAAGAAAAATGCATACAAAACTTATTAGCCGTAACCCAAAAGAACAAGACAAGGGCCCGTTTGTATTAGATTTGGCCTCTAGATTTTGCTTAGAGAAATCAAAGCAAATACAAACGTCTTAGTTTCTATAAGTTGTTTTTATTAGCTATTTTGGGTTTTCTCATATTGTACCATGCTATGTATTTTATTTTATCACAATTCTGTAAGTCGTATGATATACGAATGTTGTAGTTCCTTACATTACATCATCGTTTGCTCTTTGTTCTTACATAATGCACTTACAAAAGTTAATACGAACATCCTAACTTCTATCAGTCATTACTATTCATTAGCCAAAACTGAAAGTCATCAGCAAAAGTTAATACAAACGAGCACTAAAACTTCTTCGCTTTATATGTTTTTTTGCTCCTTTTAAAAAAAGCACTACTTTCTCTGTGTCACCATGTTAGTTTGATCGTGTGTATCAAGGAGGTATGTTATTTAAGTAATATTTAATTATAATTTTCCTATTAAACAAGTTAATATTATGTATATCTAATAGAAGCAAAGTACGGTACGATTTTGTTAAATATTAGTAAAATTTTATGTCTTTTGTACATTCGTGTCTGGCTAACACGCTGGAGGCGAAGGGAGTACCAAGTCAAGGAGTCACTGTCGAAGAAGAAAAGTCCTGATGCATGATTGTGCTTGTACAAGTTGGTAGTGGATCAAAATGTTAAGTTGCCCCCTGGTTGGTGCGGGTCATTGCCCGGTTCAGCTCCCCACCTGGAATACCCGTCTAATATCGCTTAAGAAAACGAGCGAACAATAAGAAAAGAGCGGAGTTTGAGCCATGTGATTACGACGAAGACCAAACCGAGATGCCCTCTTGACGCAGTCACTTCGCTTCTGCTAAGCTTGGACTAGCAATATACTATTCCACAGAAATTCTTTGCCCTACTTTAATTAGCACGTTGCTACACAAGTCCTCTAATTTCTTGTTGAAACGATCGATGCCACACGCAGGGAGCACGTGCCAAGCGACGAGTTCCTGTTCTAGAACACGCTCATCTCGTCAGCCGTAGCTGTTGTTTATCTTTAATTAAGCCCAAGTAGAACGGGACTATAAACCCATGACTACAATCTGTTAGAAATTGGCCTATTTTTTTAATTCCAAAGTATGCATGATTTAGTACCATATTGCTAAGGCAGGATGAGGAAGACCGATTTATAAGGTGGAGTCCTTCCCACTCCTTGAATATGGAAAGAGATTGTATAAGGATGGTTCTGTCTAGTCACACACGCGTGCACGCATGCGCGCGCGTGTATTCGCGTATTTTCGCGTGAAAATTACCATGTCGTGACGTGGCGCGCCACTTGGCAGAACAAGTCCATCTTTATTTTTTTTGCTAAACTCTGCACCTCTCTCTGTGTGTTTGAATGAGATTCAAACGTTTAAATTTGAGGCATTACTGGGGTTTTGATGACAGACAGTTACTAGTGGATAAATGGCTGGTTGAATGTGTCAGTTACCAGTGGGTAAATGACTGTTTTAATCATGTCAGTTATCAGTCTATCTATATATACCTGGAGACGTCCAGAGTGTAAAGAAGAATCCAACTGCCTCCAATTTTTCCTTCTCTGCGATTTTGTGCTCGAGTACTTTGCTGTCTGAACCTCGTCGACCTTTCTTCCTGGCGTACACGTGGAAGGAGGGAGAGCGGCTATCTCCGAACCGTTGCCGCAGAGAGTACCTGCACGGGGCGGCAATAAGGTTTCTGAGCAGCGCATCTGCGCGACCGCTCATTGCACTGTTACACCTACGTTCTGCACTGCATCAAGCCGCGCGGCTTCCTGTTCTTCATCAGGCTAACAAGTAAGTCGTTCGTGCGCACGTTCGACTTTGTTACTATATTGTTTTTCTTTCTGAAGTATGATGAGTAGCTTGCTGTTAGTTGTGAGTTTTGCATCATTAGTGTATTATTTCTGTCTCCTAATAAAACTTGGAATTAAAATATTGCCCACATTTATAACACAATCTCCGTGATTTACCTCTTAAGCTACGCGCACAGACGGCCCTAACAGAAAAGAAGAGAGCAAAAAAAATCTAAAGGGAGTGTCTAGACATCACTGGATGTTTTCTTCTTAATTATTATCTAAATTTGTGACTCTTAGATTAGAGATCAAGGAGCCCTTTGTTTATTAAGGGAGGAGATTTTTTTAAGAGGAAGGGTGCAGAATTCAAGAGGGAAGGGGAAGAATTCGTAGCCATTTGATATCTAATTCAACAGTTCTAAATCTGGATGATAGTTAGGAAGAAAATATCTAAATGATGTTTAACAAAACCCAAATTTAAAAAGGGTTTTTTGAGTGATCAGCTGGCAATGCATGTACGTCCAGCACACGTCGGCTGCCATGTTCAGCATGGCGGTCACCGGTCACCACCGCCTCCCGCGCCGGCTAGTCGGCTGCGTTGCCCGACATGCCGGCCGAAAGCAAATATCCAGATCTAGACAGACGAACTCGAGTGGCAGCCGTAACGCAGCCGGCCGCCGGCCTGCATGTAGTCTCCAGAGTCCAGAGGGAACCCAGTAGAGGCCAAACAGGTGCCGGCGGCGAGAGGCAAGCGGTGTACGCGCCAGTAGCCATCCCATGTGCTTAAATTCCTCGCATCACACACAGGACAGGAGTAACTTCTTTCAGTGTCATCCCCTCTTAAGAAAACACGCTAAGAGCATGTACAATATAAGATACTTATATATAAGTACTTAAAGAGAGAGAATATAACCACATCATCAAGCATCCATGCAAAAGTTATTTCCTCCAATGCAAGCATCTCTTCCATAGATGCTTAGATGCTATATTATCTATTAATAGATATAGTTATACATATAAGCACCTACTAAGCACCGGTGCTTATTTAAGCATCGATGCTTCAAAATACGCACCTTATCTATCCTATGTGGCAAGAAAAATCAATTATTTATTACTAAGCATCTCTCTAAGAGCCTGCATTGGACATGCTCTAACATTTTCTGACGTTATTTGGGAAAAAAGATCATGCAGCGTGGCGGTTTCCCTGATTGAAAAGATGTGCAGCGCAGAATTCAGTGTAGTTCTCATGGTGACCATGGGGAATTTTGCTGCTAGGTTTCCTCCCAAACTAACAGGTAGAGAAGTCATCGACGTTCTCGTGGAGCACATACTCTATAAAAAAATATGCTTGGATTAGACTCGATCTTCCTGCATCATTATCCTCATCTTGCAGCTAGTCCATTGATTGGGACTGAATTAATGCCGAATCTGTTATGGCCAAGTAACACGAGAGAGAGAGAGAGAGAGACAGACACAGAGAGAGAGAGAGAGAGAGAGAGAGAGAGAAGAACCAAAACAAACTCGGTCGTCATAGGCAGCAAGCGATCGCGAGGGAGAGATGTAACCATGCGATTGCTCTGATGATGCTGATCTGACTGAAAGCCAAAACGGAGAAGAGTAAGCAGCTGCAGCTGGTCCAATTCAAAGGAGCACGTGAGGTGGTGTCTCCATCTCCATACTTTTGATGCTAATATAGTATATAATATATATACTTTGCTTACCACGTCCGGCCGGCCCAGTCCACTCTCCGGCAGCCTAGCATGCTCACTCTGACGGCTGACCAGTTTAGTTTACTGATCGACCACCACAAGATTTAAGTTGGCTTGACCGCACCACCGTCCGTTTTAGTTTGAGTAATGGAACGGGTTATCATATAGCTATGGTCCAAGTAAAAGATTAAAAAAAATTCATGTGATGGCTCTGCGATGGACCAGTCCATCCTAATAAGGTTAATTGTTCCACAAAGATCAATAATTGCCTTGACCATGCCATTAGGTCCAGTTAATTCTGGCTCCTACACACACTAGGTTTGCCTTTATGCACAACTTGGAGTAAAGTAATTTTTTTCCCAAGCACAGCTAAATAGCCCTTTTTTGTTTGGCTTGAAGCTTAAGGGGCCGTTCTAAAGTGTTGTGTCTTTTGGCTGAAATAGCATCATAACAGCTGCTAGCTTTTTCTGAGATATCTAATTAAAGACAAATAAAAAAGTGCTATATCTTCCGGTATAATGCAAAAAAAAAGAAAAATTATGTTAAAAGAACTAACACGTCCTTTTAACTTATAAAAACTAAAATCCATTGCTGTTTGCAACGGACCCGATGACTTAAGGGTCTATTCTTTTTAACTTTTAAAAACTACTTTTTAGTTTTTTTTACAGTAGCTAGTTTTTAAATGAAATATTTTTTTAAGATAGGTTCTACAAGTTAATTATAGTATACACTATAACGACTTCATTTATATCGATCAAAACCGTACGTGAGTTTCTGTTACTTCGTACTTTCTCTCACCAACAATTCAAAAGACATAAACCAAAACAAAAAAAAAGAATAGACCCTGTCACAACGACTAGGAAGAGTGCGTCGTGGTCTGTCGTCTGTGGGATAATTAATCTTTTGCATGGCCCGTCACAAGTTTAAGCAGCTTGCTTTCTAAGCAGAGGACCAATATTTCCGATCATATATGTCACTGTCATTATTCCATCTAAGTCTAGGCATCTTAGTGGGATACATTTAAAAATGACATTATGAAAAGCCGCCTATTTTTCCACTGTATTAAATGCTGACCGGTGGTATTATTTGAACGAGAAATTTTACTATATCACGGTTGCACAGATGAGTTTGTGTAACAGACAAATCAGAGGCTGACATGTGTCATTTTTACTGTAGCAAATACTGTTGAGTAATGTAACGTATATTGTAGCAACAATGAAATTGCAGCGGAAACAAAAACTACAGTACTCTTGCTACAGTTAAAATGACACATGTCAGCCTCTGATTTGCCAGTTGCGCAAACTCATCTGTGCAACTGTGGCATAGTAAAATTTTTCGGGGAGTAGGTGGTACACAAGCAAGTAAAAAACGAGGGTTTCAGTGTCACAACTCGCAATTAACAAAGCTCAATTGTCCTTGTTGGCGTGGTGTACTCTTTTTACAGGTCACTTAACTCGTAAATTTGACAAAACGAAAACACAGTCAAGGTCGTCGGTACCATATCTGCACTATTCCTCGTCTTATGAAATCCTATCTTTGATGATTAGTCGAATCGTTAAGCAAATCTCCAGCTTAATTTTTTTCTTAAAAAAATATACGTAGGACGAAAATCTTCTTGGAAATCGACAGGTTTTCTTTTCTTTTTTGTTCTCGAAACAAGTGGAAGACACCTTATTAGATTGGAAAAATTGCTCCGCTGCCTCAAAGTTTAATGGCGTTTGCTCATTTGCCCCATGATATCTCACTGACATGCGGATCCAGAGCCCATATATCAGTGAGACATCATGGGACAAATGAGCAAACGTCATTAAACCTTGGGGTAGAGGAGCAAATCCCCCTATTAGATTCTACATTTCTTATCGTCTCGCAGTCACCTTTCCGCTGTTTGTAAGAAAATAGGGAGAAAAGTTGAGAATTTTTTTTCGTAAGCAAAAGTTGTTTGCGCCGTAGCCATCACATTTACAAAATATTCCACGGCGATCAAAGTATATCAGGAAGAAATGCTGGGGTGGTTAGGAAATTTCTGGAACACAACCCAGCCATTGCATACGAGCAAGGGTGACTTTACTAAAATGTAGCCGCTGACAGTGTTAGGGCTTGTTTAGAGGAGCTGCGGGTCTGTTTTTTAAGTCAAAAGCTAACGACTTTTGGCTTTTGTTACAGTACTTAACTTTCAAATGGAATATTTTCTCAAGACAGGGTCTACAAGTTAAACGATCTATACGTTAAAAGCCCAATATTTGTACCAGCTAAAATCGTAAGTGAGTATCTGTCTCTCCGTAATCTGTACCGTAAACAGCCAAAAGCCATAAGCCGCAGCTGAAAAGAACATGTCCGTAGATTTTGCCATAAGCTATTTTTTTGGTTTTTTAGCTGAAAAACAGTGTTAACTGATGGCTGTATTTTTTTTTTGAGAGGCCATTTGATACTTTAACTTTCTGTTAAATTGACCGACTGCTTCAGCTATAGGTGAAGGATAAAATGTTTAAAATGCGTTAGAAGACATGCTTGTGTTCTGATTTATTAGCGTAAAAATAATTGAATTTTATTTGTTTTGCAGAAATATCGACTAAACCACATACCTGTACTGAGTTATGATGAATTGGTCAACACTGCGCAACATCCAAAATCGAATCCAAAATGCAAGTTTCAAAAGGGGATGATAACGAAGTATGCAACTAGCACCGGAAGGCCATCGTTGTTCGTCGAATTATTCAGTATCGCGCATGCGTGGGATACTGAAAATGAAAAGGGCTTTTAGGGGTAGGGAGGAAGAAGACGGGAAGTAGCTTAATCCAGACCATTAGGAAGAAACGACGGTTCAGATTAGCTGAAATCCACGTGGTGGATTTGCAGGAGATCTGCACCTATGGCAGTCGGGACCCAGGCCAATCGAACGGGGTGCGATGGCATCTGATGGGTACATACCTAACTTTCTAGAGTAAACAGATAAATCCAACCCACAATAAACTAGAGAAGCACGTTCAGTCCAACTTCAGGCTTCTAGTTATTTGCCCAAAAACAGCTTTAGCTCCTTACTTTTTCTCTAATTTTAATTTTTCTTTTATTTCTTTGTATTATCTGTGATGATATAATGATTTTCAAATATTTTTATTATCTTCTTATTAGAAAAAGCTGACCTGTTTAGGGGGCGCTTTAAACCCAAACAGGGTCTTGCTCCGTGCGGGCCACTGCCACCAGGACTGTTCGTGAGAGAGAGTACGGAATAACAGAATCTAAAGAAGAACTTTCAGTCCAACTTCAAGCTTCTAGTTATTTACCAAAAATAGCTTTAGCTTCTTGCTTTTTCTGAAGCCATTTGAAACACGTTGACTTCTAATTTCAATTTTTAATTCTTCTCTTATTTCTTTATATTTTTCTGTGATGATATAATAATTTTTTAATTTTTTTATTATCTTCTTATTAGAAAAAGCTGACCTAGTTAGGAGGCGCTTTAAGCCCAAACAGGGTCTTGCTCCGAGCGGGCCACGGCCACCGGAGGGCTGGGTGAAAGCGACAAGGCGATATAGGCCCTGTTTGTTTCCACTTAAGATTATTATAATCTAGCTTATAAATCACAAGTGGAAACAAACAGCCCAGATTATAAGGTAACTTATTATAATCTAATAGCCCAGATTATTGTAATCTAATAAGCTAAAAAAAGAGCTTATTTCAGCTTATAGATCCACCTTTTATCTTAATGACCATAAAACTTTAGAAATATTACCCACCTTTGCCATTCATCCAACCCCCAACTCCCGTGCCTCTCTCTCCCAGGGCATTGTTGTCTTTAAACATTCGAATACAACAATCCATAACTCTGATAATCCAGACTACCAAACACCTGACAGCTTATTCCCACCAGTTTATTATAAGCTAGCTTATATAATCCCCACCTATAAGCTAGATTATAATAATTTTAAATGGAAACAAACAGGGTCTAAGTTTAATCGCTCGCTAATTAATCACTGGTCACTCCACCTCGCTAATTAATCGCTACCCTCCGAAACCCGCCCACGCTGACACATGCCGTGACCTCGCCGGCCGACCGGGAAATATCCCTCTATAAATCCTCGCCTCCCTCCCTCGCTCGCCTCATTCGCCGATCACCAATCCACCACCTCTCAATCTCTCTCTCTCTCTCTCTCTCTCTCTCTCTCTCTCTCTCTCTCTCGATCAATCGATCGATCGATTCCAGGAGCGCGTGCGGAGATGGTGGCGCCGATCGCGGTGGCGTCGGCGGGGTTGGGGATGCTGGCGGGGGTGGCGATGGCAAGCAGGTCCATGGAGAGAGGCGCGGGAGCAGGGGCGGGCAGGCCCGCCGCGGCGCTGCGGTGGGGCGCCGAGCGGCCGCCGCGGTGCGCGACGTGCGGCGGGACGGGGAGGGTGGAGTGCCTGTGCTCGCGGTGGTCCGACGGGGACGGCTCCGGGTGCCGGACCTGCGCGGGCACGCGCAGGATGCCGTGCCGGAGCTGCGGAGGGTCCGGGACCGGCCGCCGGGCGCCCGTGCGGATCTCCCCCGCCGCCGCGCAGCCCCGGCCACTGATGGGCACGCGGTGATCAGCTACCCAACCTCGGCGCAGACGAGGGCCTGCCTTACAGTCCAATTCCGCCGTCGGCATCCAGCTCCTTTTTGCGTGTTGGCGATAGAAAGAATTGTAATAGATACACTAGATTAGTGAATTGATTGATATAGCAAGCTAGTGATTTCAGCCAGTCTCTTGCTGTTCATGGTGCTATCTGCTGATTGAATTCAGCCTTGGTTCGATCGTTCCATCTATCTATCTTGCCTGTGAAGATGTTGACTTGGGCGATGCCAAATTTATGGACGTGTCCAAATTCGTGGACAAAGCGATGAAATGAAATCTTTGCAGGTTTGGGAGAATCTCTAACTACCAACTACTGAGAGAATCTCGCCAAACAAATCGAAGCATCTGTTGTGAACCAGAACCATGATAAGTTTTACAGCGTTGAGTTCCAGTGTGTTTAGCAATTCTATCATCCTGCAAAAAAATTTTTTATAGAAGTCATCATCATGCAATTTAGCTACCAAGGAAAGTACGATGTGCAGGCACTAATCTCCTCACCAATCGACCCCTGTGAATAGCATCTGCTTCTGTTCCCGTGAGATTCTCCGTGATATGCCCAATTCCACTGGCGGTGACACCAGAATCTTGCCTTCCACTCCAAAAAGGCGATTTTTAAGAGAAAATCTCGTGGGTGGTTCGTATTTTAGTCCCCAAACACACTAGGATAAAATGTTTTTCTCCATTTAGCTGGGCTGTTTTTAGCTAGTTATCTTTACTAAACCGAATCCGCTCTTGCCTCTGAACTCCAAATCCTCTTTCGTAGAAATTGAAGCTGTGAGCATGCGATCTTTAATATAACAGGGAGGCTTGACCAGCTGAGTGGGCAAGATTGTTTGGCTCAGGGTTATCAAAATCGGTTTTGAATTTTTACTGAGGGTTCTTTGGTAGAACCGGTAGCACTGATTTTCAAAAAAATCTCGATCATTTTTAGGCCGAAAATTTCAAATAAAAATAAAATCGGTTGAAATAGGTCTAAATAGGAGAAACAATCGTAGTAAATCAGCTAAAATCGGAGTAACTCATGGCAAAACGAAATATTTGAGACCATATTGTAATTTAACGGGGTTGACCGGCAGGACCGATTTTCAGTGATTTTCGGCCAATTTTTATAACCTGCTTAGGATCATGATCCTTGGCAAGATTGGTTTTGTGTTGACAAGATCGGGGATCATAGAATTGTGATAGAATTGTAGTAGTAAAATCGTGATGGTAAGAGTTAGTATAAGCTCTAGATCACCTGTTTTACTGTGGTACTACGTAATTTAGATCCTGCGTAGAATCGAGACCAGCATGGCACTACAGGGTCGTACATATAATTGTAAGATTCATTGTTTCAATTCACTGTTTCAATCCATATAACCTTGGCGATGGGGCCTTTTCTGCTACCGAGGTTCTACTTGACCCCAATGATATAACATTACAGCCTCTAACGTGTCTGAATTATCTAAGAAACTAGGTGTAATAATGTTTTCTACAGAAACAATCGCAATGTTCATCTTGAAATATCAAGGTGCACATCCTTGAACTGTTGCGCCCCTGAAACCGACCTACAACCACTTGAAGCTCAATGCTTGCATGTTCACCTGTCAATTGCAGAAGCACTTCTTAACAAAATTGTATTCGTTCTGATCAGATAGCTCTGTGCACTAGGCACTTCCTTTTCCATCCAGATCAAAGCAGCGTGTATATACGAGTAACAATTCGTGGCACATCAGCAAGTGCACCTGTTGTGGAAGAAAAGGACGGCACCTACTCTGGAATTTGCGCATATCTCGTGTATTCAGTTAAGCTCGACGGCGACCTGATGTCTGCAAGACAAGAACAGAAGCTTCACCAGTTGTTAAAACTCCTTGCTCGTCCATGTCGACCAGGAAGTTCCTATGTCTTAACCTATGCATCTTCCCATTGGTTTGGTTGAGGGGAACCGAACGTATTGTGTGCAATCTAATTTGGGGTGCAATCACGTTGCACTCTAACTTGAAACAGATATGAAAAATTCTAAATTTTTTTATAAATGTACTTCTAAATTTACTTTACCTATATATAAAAATTCAAGTTTAAATTTATTCTAGATTAAGAGAAACAAAAAAGAGAAAAATTTGATAAATATTAAAAGTTCAAATTTATCGAAAGTTTCTCTTTTTTTGTTACTTTTAATATAGAATAACTTTAAACTTGAAGTTTTATACATAGGTAGAGTAAATTATGAAATACATTTAGAAATTTTTTAAGATTTTTTTATAAATTTTTAATTAAAATGCAACAGTACGTTCTATGATAGGTGTTCTAACTCACCAAACACCTCAAGTTAGAGAGTTAGTTTAACCCAGTGAATGCACTGTAACACCACTAACATGGGGTTAACTAACCCAAGAAAAATGTGGAATGAGCTAACTTTGCCAAAATAACGCATCTTACCTCCCCTTTTCTACTATATGAACCTAGCTAACCCACATAAATAAATCTTAACAATATTTTAGACTAACTATGTTTTCATAAAAAAAACTTAATATAACCAAGCTGGGTTTGGATACGACAACCTAGTTGTTTCAACTTCGAACCAAACCACGCAACTGGCAATTGAGTTTCCCCTTCTGGTATAACACACTTGCAACTGAGCACTGCGGAAGCCATGTATTCTGGAATTTGCGCATGTCTTTTCCATGTATTCAGTTAGGATGGATTGCGACCTCTCTTCTGCAAGAAAGAAAGCTTCCACAGTTGTGGACTCATGGTTCATCTATGCCGACTAGGAGAGTTCTTTAGTTCTTTCCCCTTTTCCAGTGGCGGAGCCAGAATTTGGTTACGTCCCAGGCTCAGTGGTAGAATGATCTAGGCTATATGGACTGGACCATGAAAATGTTACTCAGGCTGAACTAAATTTACCTGGGCTATATACTAGATATTTTCTATACCCCGGGCTAAAGCCTACCCTGCTCGGGGTGTGGATCCGCCCTGCCCTTTTCCGTTCCGTTGTAAACATCAACTATATATATTTTCCCATTTTATGTTACACGTGTGAATTTTATCTTGGTGTTAATTGCTCTAAACTCATTAACATTAATATATATTTATTTTTATTAGCTTATTTCATAGAATTCCTATCACACGAAAATTTGATCCCTGGAAGGGCACCGTTCTATGGTCCTGTCCCTATGAGAATTTTTGGCATTTTCAACTATTTAGCACACAACATGCAATGCCATTTAGAACTTAGGTGCCCAGCTTTCAGGGTCTAAACAACGGAATGTGGCATTACTGGCATCGAGTTTCCCCTTCTGGTATAACACACTTTCAACAGAGCCAAAAGCTACTTGTCTCATTGTCATGCTGAAGCTATACACACTTGCATGAATCGGATGTTGGCCTAATTTTTTTGTCGCAGTTGCTCTAAAATGTTTAACATCACGCAGTTCAGAGAAAGCCATCTTTGTGATCAGCATTTTATTCTGGACAGTGACATGTTATTTTAATTTTTTGGCATCCTGGCCTAGTGATCACTGGTTTCAAGGTTGTCAACATGGAGAATATATGCTCACCGGACAACAACAATATGTAATGGCATCAGTTGTAGTGATCGATCTTTCTGTTATTCTGTACGTTCTTACACAAGAAAATCACTTCGAAGCTGTATTAAAGATCACCTGTATATTGTGAAGGCTAACGCTTGGACTCGATGACTGAATTGACTGATTTTGCCCATGCCAGGTTGCATCTGTGTCAGACATGAAATCAACAAAACTATAGCTCTGTGTCAACTCATGCATTACAGAATCTTCATCTTTTCATCTCCTTTCCTTTTTTTTTCCTCTTTTACAATTTCCAGTTGTGAACCATCCATTGAGTTTCTTGCGTAGTTTTCTCCAAGAATATCAGAAACTGAAGCTGCAGTTATCGAGATAAGAGCTCACTAGTGTACCACGTACTCTGCTTGACCAATTGAGCCAATTTTCTCTGCCTGAAATCGTCAAGAAGTTAGCATCTGGACTTGCAACAAGTAGCACATAGTTGCTTCTACTAGAAGACTGGAAATATGATCTGTGGCCCCCGGCTGTCACTCAACGCACTTATGCACCAAAAGAAGATGAGAACGGAATATACAAAAGATGCCTGATCTCATCACCACTCTGTACAGTTCAATGAATCCATCAGGTGTAAAATGGACATGAATTGAGAGGCAGCATCATTGCCACGTATCTGCTTTCTTCTCCATGCGATTAGCTCTCTGGCTAGCTCGTGCCAAACCTTGCCTTCTTTGCCTTGTTAATTACCAGCCATTCAGTCTGTAATGACACTGGTGCCGACCTCCCCTCATAACAAACGCGGTGTCGTCGTGTACTGCACTGCGCTGCCTCTATGGCTCTATATAAAGGATGGCTCTATCCGTGTCGCCTATACTCATTTCACAAGAGGTCAAGAACCCATCGAAAACTTGAGCTCCCATCACTAAGCCTTTTCGGATCATCCTAGCAGCTATATATATCGGCAGCGAGCACTGTGCATCTCTTGCACGATGGTCGGGACGATCGTGCTCGCGTCGGCCGCAGGCCTCGGGATGCTCACCGGCGTGGCGATGGCCGACAAGTGCTCCTCGACAGGGAATCTGCCGTTTGCCGGCGTTGGCGGCGCACGGCCGAGCTGTGCAACATGCGGCGGCACGGGGAAGGTCGCCTGCCTCTGCGGCCGGTGGTCGGACGGCGACGTCGGGTGCGGGACGTGCTCCGGGTCGGGCCGCACGGCGTGCCGGAGCTGCCGCGGCTCCGGCACCGGACGGCGGGCTCCGGTGCAGCTGGCCGTGCGCGCGCAGAAACCTCTGGTGGCACGTTCCAAAGACTAATGATAAATTGTGTTGCCATTTGCTTTGCTTCGTTATAACTGAAGTGTAGACTCTTGGGATTAATGCCTTTCAAGAAGAATCTCTTGGAATTAATGAAGAAATAATGGGTAGAGCATGGAGTGCATCGTGTAGCAAATAGCGCGTAATCTTAGCCTTGGGCCTTGGTCAGGACAGAAACCATGATGGGCCAGGTCCAACTTAAAAGTTTATTAGTGCTAGTTTAGCAGCTATTTTCCTCGCTTGTACTGCTTTTGTCTCAGTTTGTTGCGTGTCAAATGCTACACCGACCGATCCCGTATGTCGTGTACCGATGGGGAACAAAAGAAAACTAACAGTGAAAAGATAGAATTTTTTAAATAATTCTTTTTTATTCGAAAATACAAAATTATACCTGTATTTTTTTTTACAAAAGTAACCTCTGTAGCCCAACTGTTGGGCGACTAGACCCTGTCGCCCAGCGGCCGAGCGACACGCAGACGGTAGCTATACCGTTGGGCAACAGGGATGCAGTCGTCCAACAGTCGATGACAGGTGCTTCGTCCAACCATTGGGCACCCAACAGTTAGGCGACTGGAGCCCAGTGCTTTTGTATTTTTTTATTCAGATGTGAGATTAAACAACATCAATAGATGTTGTTGTTAGACTATAAAATAGTGCTATATGATAGTTAGGAATATTTCAGGTAGTCCGTTGTATGTCATATGGCAAAGAAGTTAACGTTTGAGGTCTTAATTTGTAAATAAATATAGTACAGTTTGAGTATCAATTTCATTATCACAGCTCGGAATTATTAAATGAAAAAAATATAATGCATACAAATGCTGCTGTACAATGCGAATACAACAGAAGGTATAAGAGTAATGAAATATTCCGACCAAAGATAAGTTAGAAGACAAGGAACATGTAATATATTGGAGTCTTTGAACCGAAGCACATACGATGTGGATACATGGTATGGTGCTTCGGGTAATTGTTTAAGTAAACATCAATACTACTATGGCACACTATGACGGAAGCATCCGACTAATGGCAGAATATATGTATGTGCATAAAGAAACAATATAGCCGGCAGGGGGTTGCTACGGAATGCCTCAAACTACTGCATGGATCGCGGCCATTTACCCTTCCTTGCGAGGTTGGTGTTGGACTTTGAGAGACCATGTGGTTATGAACCCATGTTTGTGATGAGTAATTGACGAGTAGTTTGGAAAGATTGAGTTTGATTGGTTCGTTTCGTGCCATGACGACATTTGGCTTGGTCGGGTTTGGTTAGACGGTCTTATTGCATATTCGTCTTCCTGATTGGTCGTTTGGGTGATTTCATGCTTAAGTTCGTTTTGTTGATGCTAACTGTGATTACATATGTCGAGCGGTGTTATGTGATGTGTTTCTTGTCTGTGATGGCTGCAGGACGTCGAGGCAAGGCACGGAGGACCGGACTAGGCGCAGGTGGTGCCGAGGTCAGAACGGTCGAGATGTGCTGAAGACGGCGAGGATTCGAGGTGGCTGCGAGGCTTGGACGACAAGAGACGCGGAAGCTTCCCGGAAGGTGCAGGAGGGGCGTTTCGGTAAAAGCGCAAAACTACACAGGTGGAGCGGTTCTGTTTGGGATTTAGCGAGCATAACGGGTTGGAGACCCGTTGGCCAAAGCCTATATAAGGAGGGGATGTCTCCTTGTGGCTGCATGGATTCTAGGGTTTGAAGGTGAGGTTAGGGTTTGCTTTAGTCAAAATGGCCTTTGGAGAGGTTGTTTTGCTTTAGGGTTTAGTGGTTGAGAGAGTGCAGAATGTGTCTCCCGTAGCTTTCTTGTTCTTGTGTTCTTCCTGTGTGTGTGAGAGCTCTGGGAGTGGGATAGGATGAGTTGAGCCACCATGTAATCATTCCTCTGGTTGTAATCGCGTATGGGGACTCCTCTGTGATCCTCTTGCTTCTGGGAATTAAAGAAGTTTATTTCCTATTCATGCCTATTTTCCCTTCGTTCTCCTCTCTGTTTGATTTCTAGACTTTTTGTGATTTGAGTTCCTTTTTGCTGAGGAGTAGCAAAATGGGTTTATGTGATCTAGGAGATGCTCAAAAGCCATTTGGCTAGTCAATCCTAAGAGCAAACCACGTTTAATTCTAGATTTTGCTTTTTGGCCTCCTCTGTTCTTATTTTTCATTCTAGGGTTTGAGGTGGATCTTTTTTCTCTTCATGAGATGGCATGAAACTTGGCATGTTAAGTCCTGAGGCTATTAATTAGCTATTCTCAAAGTTTCATGGTCAAAGATTCAAAGATTGAAGAGGAATTTGGATTGTGGTGCTGCCCCGGTTGGTTTTCAGTTTTTGTCCCATATCTGAAATTCTTCCTTTTGAGATGGATTCAGTTGGTTCCTAAGGCTCCTCTGGTTATTTAAGTTGTAGTCTTGCATTTCTGGGCTGAGAAATCCAGAGGGAAGTCTCATTTTTGTTGCAGTTTGAAGTTTTCTTTTTGTCTGAAAATTTCAGGCAGCTGTCAGTTCTGAAATTTGATGGGCAGTCTGACCGGAGTTCATTGGGCAGTCAGACCGGACCAGGCGGTCAGACCGGCCACTCAAGGGCGGTCAGACCAGCGGCCAGGGTGCGGTCTGACCGGCCCTCAAGTGGCAGTCTGACCGGCCCCCCCTTGGCAGCTTGTGTTGTCTGCTGTTTTTTTTGGTTAAGTCTTGGTCATTTGATTTCTTCGTTTGTTGTGCCTATCTCCTCTGTGTGTTCAAGGTTCCAGTGAGTATGAATTGACCCTTCATAGCTCCTCATAGCTATTGGAGAGGAGATTCATTAAGTGGAGACTTTAGGGGGTAATTTTAAAGAAGCGACATTCACCCCCCTCTGTCGCCGAATTCGATCCAACAGACTCCTCATCTGCCGCCCTCCCCTTGGCCGCTAGTTCACATTTTCTCTCGTGCTCCTCCATTCTCTCGCGGTGGGTCTTGGCGTTGCACTCCTCGTAGTCAAGATGTCACTGGTCGTGCGAGTGGATCTCTCGGTCGATCCAACTGTGGTAGGCACATAGCGGATCCAGAGACTACGGGAAGACAGGAGAGAATGTTAGTGTGCACTTGTAGAGAGAAATGTTATGGAAATAAGTTGTAGCAGATTCTTACTGGTTACTGGTAGCGGTTCGTGTCCCAACGGCATTGGGACACTCCTATGCGTAGTTTGCGCAACCCCAATAGCACAGCCGAGGTTGAGCCGCTGCTTGACTAGAAGAACTTGCATCTGTCCCTGCACCAATAGAGGGGCGGCGTCCCCCCTCGGGCGGTTCTTGCGGCGAGTGCTCGGTTGGAATGCTGAGGTAAGGGTTGCTGCTATAAGGGGTGTCATTGCAAGGAGGTGTCCTTTTGGCATGCTCTCTTTGTTCATCGCGGGCTACAGCAGCCCTTGTGAGCCTGTAGATCTCATCCCACTGGTTGTCCATTTGAGCGAGGTATTGTTGTAGTCGTGATGCAGGAGTACCCCGTTGGGGTAGTGTAAATAGCGCTGCAGATCGACGGACGCGGTTGGAGCATAATTTGATTGAAGCAAATTTGGTGTCCACGATGCAGCGGGCCCGGTGAGGAACCATACTATACAATCTTGCATCACGACGCTACGTAATGCTGCATTATTAGGTCATGTCGTAGCACAAAGCTGCCTCATTGGGTCACGTCGTGCTTTATAGAAACGTACTTACATTGTCTCTGTTTGTCTAGCAAGTACTTACACATGGTGTATTCATGATATTTCAAACCACCCTTCCAGGTAATCACTACTCTTATAATGAGCTTTTCCAACATCTTCTAGTGCCTTCCCTACAAACTTCATAAAATACTGGTTGTTGGTTATTCTAGAAGTTGTACATGGATATAATGATTACTCTATTTGTTATTCTGGATAGTACGTTATTGAGCATTTGGTTATTCTGGTAATCTGGATAGTATGTACTTCTGGAGTAGTATGACTAATTTATTGGGTCGTTCAGTCATGTCTGATGCCAAGCTGGTAGGTTGGGTCATGTCGCAGCACAAAGCTGCTTGTTCGGGTCACATACTGTGCGAAATTGCCTCATTGGGTCATGTCTTGCGCAAAGGTGGCTCGTTTAGTCACGTCATGTACCTGTGGAAAGCTGGCTCAATGGGTCATGTCGTGTGCAAATCTGGCTTGTTGGGTCACGTCTGTGCGTAAAGCTGGCTTGTTAGGTCATGTCGGTGCAGAAAGCTACCTTCTTTCAAGACGGAGGTCACATCCTGCTATGATGATGGAGGTGACATTGTTGCCCTGCAAGCTAACACATGACCCGCTATGTCAGAAAGAACGCTGTGTCCCCCAACGAGCTATAAAATGCACACCCACCCTCCGAAATTAGGGCCACTTGACCCTTCCAACCGTAGGAAGAAGAATCTTCTCCGTCCTAAAGTAACATAATATGACAGACACCGAGGGACCAGTCCAATCGGGGTCGCCTAGGCAAGACCTTCCCCTCAAAATGAGGGAGGACTTTGGCCTTAACTACCGCTTTACGCCAAACAAACATGCTCACCGGTATGGCCACAATGCAGACATAGGGAGGATATGGTCATGCAGGTCTTGGATGGCCAGTTCGAAGGCTGACGATATTTCTTCTGATGCCCACACTCCTGGGTACAACTAGCTAATAGTTTATTTTCTATTATTGCTAATAGAGCTTCCATGTTAACCCTTCTTTCCAGCAATGGCGAAATGCAACTTTGTCCACTGGATTGATCCTCCCCATGAATGCCATGTTATGATGTACATGGATACATTGTGGAACCGAATTGTAGAGTTGGAGGTGTGGATACAATCTTAATGAGCAAAACGATGACATCTGCCAACAGATACAACGTGAGAGGGGCAACGAGGAGGTCGTCAACATAGAAAGTTCCTATGATCTCACATATTGCTGTGTGAACCCTAACTGCAAATATGCGTGCTACTACAATGATAGCTAGCCATGTCTGAGGTGCCCCCCTCTAGAATACTCCATGTGGGTAGCGCAAGGCGCCTTCTACCAGTAGGCACACCCGAAGAAGCTTGTACCACGGCACTCTCCCCAGTTGTACGCAGTTATGTCCAATCTTCTAAAGCATGTAACTAAATGGTGGATGCATCGTTGTGATTGCCATTTATTGAGTGGACTGTTGCATTGTTTTTCTTTCATTTCTTCAAATTAAAAAAATTCCATTTTAATCTACAGGGACATATAATATGCTACGCTAAGGTGGCTTACTGACAAACCTCCCGTAGATTAAATCTAGCTATTGCTTTTAAATTTGGATTTTCTACTGTACCCATCGTTTGTTATTATTTTACTGATGTTACAATATGTGGGCATATCAATTGAGTGTATTACACATTTTGTTGTTCTTGGCCAAGTACTGTTTATGCATGCATCTATATACATGTATTTATGTCAATATATTTACATATATCCCCATATAATTTCATGTGTATGTGCATATATTTATAGATATATAACATATTGTTTTGTCCGCTGGCCGACCCATTAGTCTTGGCCCACTACGGGCCCACTCTCTCTTTTCCCTTTATCTATCTCAACTCCTCCTCATTCGCACTGACACCGCTCCCTTTCCTCTGCCCCAATATACATCGACTTCCTATCTGCTCCTACGTAAACCGACGTCGCTCTTCTCTCTCTGCTCGACCTTTGTCCTACGCTAAATAATTCCTAATAGATTAGGAGAATTTACATGACACTAACAAAATTAATTAAGTAATTAAGTACATGACATAGTGATTTAAATTGCAATATACCAGTTTTAACGGTACGCGTGAATTTTCAATATATTTACGCCATTCCTAATTAATCATAAATGTTGTCTACTAATGTTTTTCATTTTAACGTCACTACCAAAATTTTTCATAGTACTCTAACATTCCACGAGATCCTCATAGTTAAATATTCACAACAAAATAAATTAAATATACACACACTTCTTCTCCCTTTTATTTTCTTTCCCCTCTCTTCTTGCTTTTCTTTCTAGACATCTAACCAACATTATACGATTTTTCTCTAACTACAATTTTCTACGGATGCTAGTTATACTATTCTTTACACAAAACAAACTATTTACTTATTACAAAAACATAGACTAAAAGATAAAAAATTTTACCTTACGGACAAATTGCTCCTCGTAGAAATAGCTGAACCTCCTCTTCTCTTCTCTTCTCTTCTCTTCTCCTTCTCCCTCTCCTCTTCTCTCTCTCCCTCTCCCTCTCCTCTTCTCCTCTCCTCTTTTTTTCTTTCCTCTCCTCTCCTCTCTTCTCTTTCTTTCGTCTCCTCTACAGTTCTTGCACTCGGTCGGCAGTCGCTTAGACACCTGACTTATATAGCCCATCTAATCACCAAATAGTTGGGCGACTGGAGGCCCTGTCACCCAATCGTTCGGCGATAGCACCTCCTGTGGCCCAACAGTTCGACGACAGCACCTCCTGTACTGTCCAATAAATATTTGCTTCACCAATGAACCGAATAGATGCACACATGATGATAAAATAATTCATAACTCTCTCTGCTATTAATACTCACTCTCCCAAATCATCTTCTTCTCTTCATTTCTTCTCCTCAATTTTGTTGTTCATCGTAGAGTTTCCCAAGGGGAGGACACACTTCTGTTGTGAAATTGAAGGGTACTAGAGCGACAAGGATGTGGAGGCGGTGGTGCTCAGCGTGTCGTAGCAAGCGGTGATGGATCCACGCCATTAAGACGGTAAGCCAAGGACTTTTTGGTGGGTTTTCAGGTGATTTCGTAGGGTTTTGAAGTGGTTTTGCAGTGGGAGATTGACGCAATGTGGTGAGTGGTGATGGATTCATTCCGGTAAGCCGATGATTTTTTTGGGAGGGGTTGTGGTGATTTTATTGGGGAAATTTTTGATCGTATTTGGGCGATTTTTGCTTTGTGTGAATGGGGTTTTGGTTGATTTGGGGCCATTCAAGCTGAGGGAAATCGAGTAGAGGGGTAAGGTGGTGGTATGGATCGCCACACTCGAGCTGAGGGTGATGGATTCATGCTAGCAAGGGTTGATTTTAGTGGGTTTTAGTCGATTTATTGGTGGGATTTCATATATTTGAATATGTTTTTTCGCTCGCGCGGACGATTTTGAAGTTTTGGGTTTTTTCAAGTAGATCGGTGAAGATTCATGGGGTTGGCGCTAGCGGAAGGGATCGTGGTATGGTGGCGAGCGGTGGTAGAGGCATGCAGGGGCAAAATGGTAGATTCGTGCCACTATAGTTTTGTTTAGATTAACTTGTTTGGATTTGGGTTGAATGGTTAGGAGAAGGGGGAGAGGGGGTGGGTGTTTCTGATTGTGCAAACTATGATAATTTTACATCATGTTTGACAAAGCAATACATACTTCGTTAACAAACATAACTTCTTGTTCTGCTGACGTATTACGGGGAATTGTAGTGGAGGGACTACTAGTGTACTGCCAGTAGTTGTTGTTGCACAACCACCTTGGTTTTTAGCTACATCACACTCCTCACTTGCACTGGCATGTATGTGAGCTCCTTCCAAGGATAGTCAGATATCTAAGACAATAGGCAAATTTCTTTGGCAAGCTCTTGTCTCTAGGAAAATTTCTTTGGTCAGCTCTTGCCTCTAAACCAAATTGACCAGAATGTGCACAAGAGATGCCAGGGGGTTAGCAGAATCAATTACAACCTCCAGGTGCTGCTTATCAAGAATAACAGTTGCGTTCTGAGTGCAAAATAGAGGCCCCATTACTTGAGCATTATCATCAACACCAAAACCAATTTGAAACTCGTCGTTCAAATCCAAAGGGAGTGCATTCAAGTCCATTGGGGGAATCTGCAAGCAAATTGACCATTTTGTTGACAAGTAGTTCATAATACAAGTGATAAGCATGAATTCATGAAAAAGGTAGCAATATGTGTCATTAGGATATTTTCCTAAAATATCAATTATATATGTTGCATCAATATACAATACATTCCACAAGCAAATCTAGGTGGGTTTCATAAATAATCTAGGTGGGTTCCACAAGTAATCTAAGTGGGTTTTACAGGCAATCTAGGTGGTTTTTCGAAAATATCAATTATATATGTGCAGCAATATACAATACATTCCACAAGCAAATCTATGTGGTTTTAACAAGCAATCTAGGTGGGTTCCACAAGCAATCTATATGGTTTTCACAAGCATTTGTTTCCCCAAAGTAGCAACACAAATAATTTTATGAGATAATCTCCATCTGTTCACATTAGGTTTTTCATTATTGACCAAATGCAATAGGTTAGCAAATATACATTATGTTTTTTTGGGACAAGCAATGAAGATGGAAACGTCAAGCACTATTGTAGCAATTTATGAATAAATTAAAAGCAATCTAGTTTGCCTTCACAAGTGTTTTTTAATTTTTTTCACTAGCAATTTTTAGCTCCTTTTCATACAATAGCACCATAAACAAAATTGAGTCAACAACATTTTTTTTAGTGATACAATTTAAAGCAATCTGGTTGTTTTTGCTAGCAGTTTTTAATGTGTGTTGCTTTAACTAGCAATTAGTTTGATAGGCAATCTATACTATTTTGATAGGCAACTTAGATGGTATTTGTTAAGCAATTCTTTGTAGCAACTTTTGCAGATTAACAAGCAGACACATTTTCGCACCATAAGCAAATTAAAATGAGCTAATCTATGTCAATAGCATCTTATTTTTCCAAGTACATTCACAAGTAATCTATTTGGGTTTCACTAGTTTTTTTAATACATCAACACGATGAGCAACACTTTTTCCATGACAAAGCCTCATTTTATGACTAACTAAAACTTAGTTGGTCTTGACAAGCGGTTTATATATTAGCATCATATATGATATATTAGCAATTCTATTCAACATTCTGTGAAGCCTACCAATATATTATAGGTTTGACAAGCAATCTAGATATTTTTTGACAAGTAGTTTTCTATGTAAAAGGTTCATAGGAGTTGCAGAGCAAAACACAAAGGGTAGAAGAGGAAAACTAGGGGGAGAGGAGTGCTACTGGTGCAGGGGGTTCAGATGGCAAAAATCACATATAAAAAATTAATTAATTGATCTAAATGGGGCAGATTCATGAAGCAAAAACTAGCATGAAATCATCAATGTGATGTTGCTTTTTTTGATACATTAGCATCATGCATACAACTCTATTGTTGCTTTTTGGTTTTTACTGCTTATATCTCCCTACTTAGCTATGATGCATTTTCTAGTAATAGTATGTAATGGAGAAAGTTTGGCAGAGATGATTTTTTGCTTGTACCTTTATTACATCTATCATGGGTAAAGGTTCCCTATGAAGCAATTCATGCAGATTCAAAGTGATGTTCTTGCTAATAGGAGGGGAAAGGTGAGGGGGAGTAGGAAGAGTGTGTCGGTTTGATCTGGGGAGAAGGAGATTAACGGTGTGGCCATGGCAGTGCCATGTAGAAAACCTAGGGAGTATTTTGGAGGGATGTTAGGACATTGGGCGGGCCTTAGTGGACCCTGGGGGCACTTGTGTGATGCTGCGCACGTAACCATGTTTTTTGCCATTTGGCCTTTCTTGGGTGTATTCGCAAAGCGACCAATGGATGCTTGACTAGTATGTAGCCACATCCGTAAAATAATATCCATGTGTTAGTCTTTAATAAACCAAATTTGGGTCCAATTTAAAATTTCATGAATTTCAAAAAATTTCATTGCATTTCAAGAATTTTTAAAAGCTTCACCTTGAATTTAAATTTTAACATAAAATTCCTTGGCTCAAAAACCAAATTTCAAAAATTCAATTGTGTGCTTCTCAAAATCTCCTAAAATCCCTATGTGGAAATCCTTCCTAGATTTCAAATTGTAAATTCAAAAGTGAATTGAAATCTCAAGATAAAAAATTAAAATCAAATTCAAACCTAATTTGGGGTTGCAAAATTCTAAAATTAATTTGAGTGCAGATAAAAATATTCTCCTAAAGTCTCTGCATGCAAAAACCCATCAAAAATTCAAATCAAAATCACAAATAAAATCTTAAACCTATTCTATTTTCCTCTCTTCTCCTGGGCTAAAACCCACCTGGCCCACACCACCTCTCTTTTCTCATCCATCTTTTCTCTCCCACCGGCCCGCTTTTCTCTCCCCTTTTTCTTCTCCTTCCTACGGCCCAGTTGGCCTTTGCACATGCCCTCTCCTTCTCCTTCTTTCTCCTCCCATGTGGCCCATGCCAGTCGAGCACAGCCATGTGAAGCCAGCAACACCGCTTCACCCTCTCTCCCTCTCTTGCTTTCGCTGACAATTGGGCCCCCTGGCCCCACCTGTTAGTGTAGGAGGCACTGCTTTTCTTCCTCTCTAAGCCTCTCTCGCTCTCTCCCTTACACGAGCGCCCTTCTCCCTCTCCCTCTCTCTACGCAAGACAACATGCACCATCGCCTTTAGCCCTGCACCCCCTCTTCTGATGCCGTGACATTGTCACATCACCTAGCAAAGCATGTGTCACATCTCGCTTGCGAGAACTCACACATGCCCACCACAGCATCCTGTGAGAAATCACCGAGCTCCTACCCCTTTTTAACCCAAGTCTTGTGCGTCTAGGTCTTCACCTCAATCTGCTCGCTCACTAGCACCTCCCCTGTCCGTTGTTGAGTAATGTTCCTTAGAAAAATAATTGAAAATAAATTAAAAATCGCCTGTTAGGATTTCCTCTTTTTTGGAATTCCCTCCCAGTTCAAAATTCAAAGGGCTCGTTATCTCTCATTCTAAATCTGAATGGCTTGATTTTTGTTTCTAAATTCAAGATCTCTCCAACAGCATCAAAATAATAATTTTTAGAGTTCGTTTGAATTTTATTTGGAATTATGTTGAATGTGGATGTTTACGCATTATAGAATTTGACGTTTTGGACGCCTCAAGTTGCCGATCAAGAACCAACGCTATCCACTGTTGAGCAAGGCAAATTCTTATAATTGATTATGTTAAACCTAGCTTTTAAATGCAACTATTTTGCTTTCTAATACAAGCGCGTGCTTATTATTGTTATTTACTTTAATGCTATGTTGAATATTAATTGCCTAGCCATACCATATAATTGATACCTATTATATTCCCTCCCTTGATTGTTAATAACATCTTTCCCATGTCATCCTCAGATACCTATAATAGTAATAACTCCACCATTGGTTAAACCTTACTAGATTGTGGTTGTGCTTAGAAATGCCTTAGTGGTAAAATTGAATACAACACGGAAACTGCCAACTGAAACTTGAAGACATGATAATAGAAATGGAATGTTTGTTATCACTAGAGATAGAAAGATATTTTATAAAATGGTGGAGACTTGGGCAAGTGGCTAGTATGAGACCGGTTTGGAGATTTCGCATATTGATTGGATTGGCTGTGCATGGATTGCACGTATCATTTTTAATAGCTGTGCAGGTATTACATGAGCTTTGGGTTGTGGTTGGTCTCACCTGAGTCGATTAAGGACCGAATGTTGTGCCACTCTTTTCTATACCAAAATCGTGCAACCACGAGTGTAGTTGTGAGATAGACCTGGCC